>CATQJL010000001.1:70038370-70065433 GCA_958299035.1 Cylicocyclus nassatus
TTCCCAATTGACTAAACAATGTGGTCTCACCCGAAATTCATCTCATTGTCGCAGGAGTTACAAATGACTTCCAATGCTGACCGCCTTCGTCGAAAGCGATCTGCGGCATGCGCAGAATTGCAAAATGCAGTTTACATTGCAATTTCTCTCCGATTTGGTGAAAGAGGTTCCAAGCTTTTGAGGTCTTTCTCTCATCGAAACTTGCATTTGTCTATCGGAATCTGCGAAATGGAAGTAAAGAAACTGTACGCGACTGTGCTATTAGTATAACTTTATATCCCATTTTTTTGTTGGATGGCTGCTCTCCTCCCTAAAATTTTGCTGCAATTCTCAAGACACCTCTTACTTTCTTACTTCGATTGAATCAATTATATCTCTGCCTCCCTCTTTGGCTCCTTATTACAGAATTTTGCATCACGTTATCGTTGTTTGTTCCCAGATAAGGCTTTGCTGAAACAGCACTTTTTAGAGCAAGTCAGTCACCTCCTTCAGACTATGAGAGTAGATCAAACCCGCATTAGTTTGAAGATAAAGAATACTACGGTTGTGGAATTCTGACGTGTCTGGAACGTGTGTCAAAAGAGGGCTTAGGTAAAGTATTAATACCGCAACCATTTTCTTTATCTTACTTCCGTGAACATTTGCTGTTGTTGATTTTGAGCGCTGACATCAATGGCCTCAACATTTTGCTGAAATTTTTTATTTCTTCTCACCTACGACTGAAGAAGGGATAAAAATCGCTCTTATAAAATTCTAACGCTTGCGTTCCTTTGCCAAAACTACACTTTTTTGCTTTCTTATCTTATATGTGCATTATTTTCGCGAGAGAATAACATTTTGTATTTCTTTTTAGTATCTCCAACTAAGTCTCAATATCTGGCCACCATTTGCACAGCGAGTTCTTGACATTTGTACGACTATATTAACTCACGTAAGTGAGGTCTTTATAGAATTTTTTGGATAACGTATCCACCTCACCCTTGACATGACTACACGTCCTTGGGTTTCGCGTCCTTCTCAATCCATCATTCACTACGCGCGTACAGGGCCCGGCACAGATGGCCTGAGGTCAAACTGGACTTCGTTTTTGAAGTTAGAAGCAAGGGGGATATCGTTTTTACAAGGTTCTGAAGGAAGCGCCGAAAAAAAACGACGAACATGTTAGGTTTCACAAGTTAAACGTGTTCTTTCGTAAGCGCGCGAATTTCAAACGCAAGACTCAAACAAACAAATGGCTTCTTTACAGCGCACAAACAATATGGCTCCGAATTTGGGCTATATGTATGCAATATTACTCCAAACTATGTTATGTAAAAAGTTTCGAAAACTTATATGTCCTAGTACCTCCCAATTTCGTTGGTTTCTAGACCAACACCAAACCAACTGGATTGGTTCGGAGTATAAGTATCGAAGAGTTCACATAAGTTTTGGCTCTTTTTGTTTTGGACGACTAGAACGGTCAAAAATCTATCATATAGTGAAAAGAGCAAACCAAACCATTGCCTGTCCTCCTTTTTGAGCCAAAAGTAGTGTGAATCTATGCGTTAATAGATATTGCGCTCCAATCACGTACAGTGTCCTTTGAGATATGTGGCGAAAAATGCATCGCCAGATTGTTGAGGCCGCGATATGGTTGACATAGAAGGTTTTTGACATTCTGAGCCCTGAAATGGTACCATATACAATGGCAGAACCTTTAATCAAGAAATATTTTCTTTTTGCTTTTTTGTCATATTAGGTACCGCTTTTTTCGCTTTTTCATGGTTTTTTTGATTGAATAAGGGTTTCCCTACTGACTTTTACGTCAAGCGGGACTTCGTAAATTTTCGCGAAGTCATGGGGGACTTCGTTTCCAAAAATGCTCCATACCAAGGCGTGCCGGGCCCTGCGCGCGTATCTGACTCAAAGGCAGTGTCCGGGCAGAAACTCGACTTCTAAAAAATCAACTTATCTGGGATTATCCGCAACGCTGAATCCGAAAATCCACAACAGAAGGCGCGAAAACGGCGAGAACATGCATTTTCCAAGTTCTCACATTTCGAAATTTGGGGATCCCCGCCAGGCTAAGACGCAGAGGTTGCAAAGAGCGCACGGTTTTTAACTGTGGCGGCATACGTACTCTGCCGTCTGGCAGGAATTCAAACAACTCGGAGGACCCCGCCCCAAGGCGTAAGTTTCCCCAATTTGCAATCGTTTTTCTTGCTTTAGGTCGAACGTTTTATGCTCGCAGTTGCGCGATGTTGTGTCTCAGGGGGGCTACTTTCACATGGCAGAGAAATCTCAGAAACCCCATTTTGCCCGGACACTGCCTTTAACGTATAATCATTTTTTTATGTTGGTATAAATTTGCTGGTGATACCCGCGTATCTTAAAGTTCCCTCATACAACGCCGCAGGACGCAGCAGTCTGCCGCAGCATGCCGCGTCCTGCGGCGTGCGCCGCTGCGGTCGCAGTAAGTATATAGGCTCGCTGTGAAAGAACACTTTTGGAAAACACGAACGTGCAGCAAATATAGAGGTGCGTCCATAACCGGCGAAGCTGTGCTGCCGTGAGCGTATATTTCCATTACGACAGCAGCAGCGCACGCTGCAGGACGCGGCATGCTGCGGCGGGCTGCTGCGTCCTGCAGCGTAGGATGAAGGAACTTTAGAAATAAGTGACGATCCTGCCTAGTACCAACTTATTACAACTATATAGTCCATGGTATCACATTTATTTGAAAAGCATCAATTAGGAACTAATCGTCTGCTTTTTTTCAATGACAAGCTTAGCGAACGTAGTAGGAAACTAATAGTGTTCCCAATGAAGACAGGTACGGACTATCCTCGACTTTACAAATGCTATGGTTTGCTTATGCTATTTTTGGTAGAATTCGTCCTTTTAATGTATGGATGTATTGTGGCTTGTATCAACTATTGTGTTTATACCTTACAAGCATCTAGAAAACCGATTATCATTTTATTAGGATTATGTAATGTCACGATAAGGAATAAAAAACTTTGGTTCAGAATCAAAAAGTGACATAACATACCACTTTGTTGTTTTTTGCAAAAAAAAAGAAACTCGATTGGACGATGACATCAATCCCATCATCAGGAGTCCATCAGGAATCTTAAACTTTACAGTCTTTGATGTGATAACGATTTATCTGCTCATGGGTAATATCACTCACATCATCTCTCAACGAAGCTATTAATTTCTACACATTTTCATAGTTTTTGCGAAAGAAAGAGTGCTTGGTCTTTTTGCTGTCCTTTTCTTGATCTAGTACGTAAGCGTCTACGTGTCTATATTACTATATATCGTTTTCGACTTTATCAGAGTTATATTTTCAATTTCCATCTGTTGAAATGACGAATCACCTTACTGCAGTTTACTTGGTGAATGTCAACGTGAGTCATGTAACCATGCGAGTTAATGTTATACGTAAACGGTAAAGGTTATTTCATAGATATCATAAAAATTTCAGCTTTGCAAGGAATTGTTTTGAACCCCTTGACTATTGTGCTTCCCATTTTCACAAAAGCTATGCATGGTTAAACTGCACAGTTTTGAAAACGCGCCCTCTGGAACACATCGTTGCTGCTCCCACTCCCCTTCCCCCCCCCCCTCTCAAAAAAGCATTCGGAATCATCGTCGTTACTTTTATATCAAAAATGCTGCTAATACCGTGCTGAAATCATACCACATGAAGATAATGAAGCGTACCAAAAAAGTAGTTAGTTCTTCGTCTTTAGTCCTTCGTCCAACCTTTTGCAATTGTTGCATTTTTTTCTGTTTTTGCAGTATCTAGGCTATGTTGCGATAATATTGAACGCCTGACAGTAGACACTGCTAATCGACTGAATTCTTTGCACTTGATTTGATTGCCCTTACATATCTGGAGCGCCGTTACCGAATTTATCTCATGTTGTCTGTGATGTTTGTATTCTCTCGTAAAATTCATGAGTAGGACTTATAAATCATTCTAGCCCTCCTCCCCCTATTCCCCAACCTGTCTTTTCGTCCAGTTTTCGAGAATTTCCCAGGTGTTTATTACACCTTTGTTTTATGCTCATCCGTTTTGTTCAATTAATGCAATGGTATTTCGATCGTGCACGTCCTGCAGTGTTGCTATGTTCGGGCGCATAATGGGTTCACCTTCCGGTGCTTTCGGGGTATTTTTAGCAATCGAACGTATAGAGTTTTTCGCCACGTATTGTCAGCACAAATCATCTCGGTGATTTATCATCGGCCAATACGCTAAAGCTATCGTGTAGTGCGGATGTATTGCGTACGAGAGAGATTTGTCGATGCTCGCTTTTGCAAGAGTGACCCTATTTTCGGAGCAGAGCGTTGACTTCGCTGTTCTAAGGTTGGAAGTGGAAACTGGAGTTTACATGGGCATAAGATAAATTTTTGTAGGTACTTTTCTAAATTTTCCAGGCTGCAAAGTACAAGAATTTTTCAGTTTTCATCATGAATCTTTCAGTTAAGTGCGTCGAGTACAGTTACGAATTCTCACACCGCTTCATTTATAAAATGCAACAAGAGACTGAAGACTTCCCTTGTGCGAGTCAGAAAATTTTCGAGTGACTTAGCGTTAGCAATGTCTTCGTAAGCGGACATAACCTGAAAAATTTTTATTCAGTGTCCCAGAATAATTCAAAAGTGATTTTATCGATTTAAGTGGTAATTTAAGTGGTAGAAGTTGCGTGCGCAATTTAGAGCACATGTAGGGCACTTTTGAATGTTGACTTCCCCTCCCCGATGTTCTCCGCTGATAAAACAACATCGATTCAGCTGACGAAGATCTGGACGCTTCAAGATCCTCCCATCTTCCTCTTAAATGAGAAAGAGCTTTTTTACCTAAAGTTAGCAGTTTGTTTATAGATGGGCATGTATCTCTCATGATACAATCGGACGCTCATTCCTCCAAGACCTTTTTCAAATGTCTAAAAAATGTGGTAAGAGTAAGTTGGGGAGTTGCCTGTGGAGAGTGGGTAGCTTTTTTGGTGCGGAGCCCACTTTAAACCTTCGGGAACAATGAAGAAGGGTAAGTGTTGGAGAGATGGGGGTGTAGTTGGTTTTTTGCACTTCTCCATTGTAGTTGGCTAGTGCTATAACCGCAATTTGCAAACAGTGAAAGCGAAGGAGGATGTGGAAATAAGGAATAATTGCAGTTGCACTTAACGAACAGTTTTTTTATTAATTGTGAATATAAAGCCTGAAAACACCTCCTCTTCTGCCCTGACATTTTCCACAGCACGCGTTTACCATAGCATTTCAAAATAAAAAGTTTTGTCAGCTTTGTTCAAATGTTTTTCAATTTAATATATCTATATCAAAGAAGCATCAGTGAAAATGTCGTTTTTTTCGAAGAATTGAAGTCAAAATTGTCATTATATGTTTGTTTTTCAGAAACAGAGGATTTTTTCTATAGAATCTTGTATTCCTTTTCGTCACAGTACGAATCTACACCCTCCGTTTGTCTGGGAACAGATAATGGACATTTTTTCTCTATAATTGTTTGAAGCAAACATTCACCAATATTCTGCGTCGCAACTCGCACGGATAAAATGTGTAAGCCACGTTTACATTCACGTTATTCTTTTAACTTTATCACTGCACATCCCTTCCCCTCTCCCTTCTGCTCCTGCACAAAAAATTTGTCCCATTATTGCCGAATAAATTGATAGACTCTCATATATCACTACATTGGGGTAATTAATGGTTATTCAGTGGTCATGGAGTCTTCCGTAAATTTCGTAAAACCCTTTATATCACCCTTCTCCCATTGTTTCAAAAGTACTAGCTATCGTGTAAAATATCAGGTTGTCTCATAAGTACCTCGATCTCATTAAGTCATTAACTTCGTGTTTCTGGACAGGTTTTGAGGTACCATTCGATAGAGCAAAGCAAGCTCTACAAGATGGCTTTCTTATTTTCGCAACAGTTCAAATCCATCCCGAGTTTGAAGCCAAAACCAGGAGATCCAACCGTTCGAAAAATAAAGAAAAAGATTGTAATTCCTCCCAAAAAATCCTAGAAAATTCCTAATGTGCTCGCAGATACGCTATCCACATCCCTTTATATATATACTGTTTCTTTTCCTTGGATAGAAATCGAGAAAACGAAAGTTTTTATGTTCTTGCCAAAGTTATGCTGTGCTGTCCCCACGTTGGTATTTGTATACTACAGGCCAGTACAAGTACAGACACAGATTTTCAGCGCTCTACAGGCTTTAGTTCTCGAGATTCTCGAGACCCATTGGATTTAGCTTCGCACAGTCGGGTGTCACATATTAAAACAATTATTTCTCAAGAACTAAAGCCTATAGAGCGCAGAAAATTCACGTCTTTACTTGTACTGGTTTGTATATTACATACATCTGCACGTCTGTAATATACAGCTACTAGTGTGAGAACAGCACAGCATCACTTCAGCAGGAACATGAAAATTTTCCATTTCTGTTCAAGGAAAAAATACAGAAACAGTATATGTAAATGGCTGGTGTGGGTAGCGTATCTGTGAGCAAGTTAGGGATTTTCTAGGATTTTTTGGAAGTAGTTACGATTTTTTCTTTATTTTTTGGGCGGTTACATCGTTTGATTTTTGCTTCAAACTCGCGATGGATTCGAACTATTGCGAAAGTAAGGAAGCCATCTTGTAGAGCTTGCTTTGCTCTGTCGAACGGTACCTTAAAACCTGTCCAGTACCAAGAAGTTCATGACTTAATGCGATTGAAAGTTAAAGCGGGCGGAAGTTATGGGACAACCTGATAAAATACACTTCGCTTTGCAAAGTCAGCACTTTGGTAAGCACTGTGACTTTTACGATATTTTTTGCCTGGTGCAGCCGTGCGCGCGATAAAAGTTTTTCCACTCTTACAATTTTTGCCTTCGTCTACCCTTTTCACTGAATGCTATTGCCTCTTCTTAGAAAGACATGTCCTGAGATTTACACTCTTATTTGGAAGTAGTAGTATACTTGAAGAGTGGCCCGGCTCAAAGTTAGAGGATAAAAACAGCTACGAAAGATGCTTTCCGAAAATTTGTTCGCCCTCTGGCACACCCAGTCTGCAGGTAAACTTGTGTTTTTCCTGCCAATATTTCAACAAGCTCCCTGCCTTGCTAAATTTCTTTCTGGATTCATAATGAATTGAATTTGAGTGCTTCATGAAAGGGAATGGAAGCCTGTAGGAAAGATTTTCATAGGAGTTAACTCCGAATTAAATTCAAAAAAAATTAGCGCGAATGACTGGTGGTTGCCATTGTGATCAACCAGGTAAAATCCAAAGTTGATTCACTGGCAGTTACAGTGCTTTGCTTCGCTGATAAAAATCGTTTTAGTAATTCGTTCTACTTGATTCTTACTTTGCTTAATGATATAACCATAGCGTAGAGTATAGATGCAATTTTAGAAAAAAAAGTTACCGCCCCAGAAACACTCCCAGTCATTGGCTCTCAAAAAACTGTTTATTACAGTGTTAAAATTCGAGAAAATAATCCGTTTTGCGCAAAACTTATTGATTTCCACGGTCTTTCCATCCTCTATCCTTTGTAGCTGCTATACTTTTTCTTAGATCAAAGTAAAATATCAACTAGTTTTCTTCCCCCATGTAATTGTTATTGCTTCTTACACGAACTCAAGGATTAAGTAGACGGTAAAAACAAGCGCGATAGACTATGTAAGGCTATGTTGATCATTTAATTTGAGTGGGAGATCGATATTGAACCGACCAGAATATCAGTTACTGGCTGTTTTTAAGAATAGAAACGGGGAGTAATGCCTCCCACGGGAAAGTGCACACACTGCACGCCAACACTTGAAAACAGTGACAGTTGAAGTAATCCTGATGTCTTTATCACCCTAGTAGGTTGTTTTCTGCTAAAGCGACCCACCTCCTACCTCTTTTTATGTGTGTTGTCCTCACACAACACACATAAAAAGACGTCGTTTGGAGCACATGCGCTTGAGCGTTTGACGTCATCCAGGACATGGTTGTGGCTATTTTTGAATGTCGTAATGTCGGAATTTATGCATGCATGTTATCGCGGTTTGGGAAAAACAAAACCTTATTGTATGGAGATGAAGCTATTTTAAATTCAATACAGTTTCAGAAAAGTTGTAAAAGCTACAACTCAAAAAACCACGTGACCACTGTGGCTATAATTTTCGAGTTGAAGTTAGATTTTGGCTACACAGGCGCTAAATAATTTCAAAGGCCTTAACTCTTTTTTCTTTAGGCCTTCTCAAAATCGCAATACTCTTCTGAACACATTCCCTTCCCTGCCATATGCTATTGTTTATACTCGCAAACTAGATTTTCCGCTTAATCTAGTTAATTCAAAACAGTGCTTAAGAACGAAAACAGAACATTACATTTCCAGGTAAAATTCTAATCTGCTCTATGCGGGAGATGCTTACAAAATTTCGTTACCTTCTTCTACCTACTGTGCTACGGTCAGAGTTGATAGCATGAAACTAGCTTTGTTTTACTTATCTTTTTAATCTCGCAGTCTTTTGTAAATCATTTCCTAACGCTTATAATCGGGCTATCCGCCTTCAAAGTTTCTGAGTATTTTACTAATAACACTTCAATTCTATTCAATATCTAATTTATACCTTTCAATGAATAATTTCATGTATTCTTAGCTCCATTGTGCCATGGAGAAGTAAGTCGAAAGATCAAAATAAATAATGCACAATAAAACTCAATAATAAGAGGTGGAATTGATATCGAAACAAAGAAGGCATTTTACTTCCTATGTGGTGAAGTTACTTACTAACTTAGATACTTAGATGGCCCGTCTTCACATTTCATGCGGGCCTCAGCACAAAAGTTTCCATTTGTCCCTGTCCCTCGCTTCAGACATCCACGATCTTCTTGGTTGTCGTCGGTGGTTGCGTCCACGAGTTTCAGGTGCGATACTCGTATCCAGCTGATTTTTCAGCTGGTCCATCCGTTCCACGAACATGTCTGCCCATCTCGTTGGTGGTCTTCCTCGGGGACGTTTGGCTTGCGAGGAATCCACTCAGATGTTATTAGTGTCCATCTGTCATCTGTTCCAGTGTTTCGCTTGATACGTATTCGCTGGGTCACAAAGACGGAACATTCTTCTCAAATCCGTCCTGCGAAGTCCGACTAGACGCTGCTTGTGTCGGGTCATCTTCAGAAGACTGCGCTCGAGCGCTGGGTAGTCCGTAAGGCTTTCGACGTGACTATTGTTTCAGACCAAGTCTCAGTTGCGTAACAGAGCGCTGGGAAGACGGTTGACTCGAACAGGTGGGCCCGATGCTCCGGATCCGTCAGCTGGTCGGTGGCTTCCTTCAGAGTTCCGGAGGCGGCCCAGGCTGCTCTTCTTGTCCTGTTAAGTTCTTCCCTCAAGTCGTTCTCCATGTTCATCGAACGTCCGAGATACACGTAAGAAGACGTCTCCATAATAGCGGTGCCTTCCAGTCCCATTTCTGCATCTTCGCAAAGGGCGTTCTTCATGAACTGAGTTTTCTTCCGATTTATTCGCAATCCGGTCTTCTTCCCTACTTCGTTTAGTTCCTTCAGCATCGTCTCTGCTTCAGTGATACTGCTCGAGAAGAGAACGATGTCGTCTGCAAAACGAAGGTTGAACAGAAATCTCCCATCAACTAGTATGCCTCTCTCGTCCCAGTCCAGTGACTTCATCACCCAGTGCAAGGCCGCGGTGAACAGCTTCGGCGAAATAGTATCACCTTGTCGAACCCCCTTTCGATTGGAATGGTCAAGAGGCGAGGGAATATCTGCATTGTTGTTGTACAGTCCTTGTAGCAGTCGGCTAGTGTCCTCACGTAAGCTGGGTCTACTCCTTAACGTCTGTCATCGACTAGCGCTGACAGACGTTCTGTCGGCTTTTTCGTAGTCGATCAAGGTTAGAAGAGAGGCAGTCGGTATTCCCGGCAAACTTCTATGATCCTCGAAACCGTCTGGATGTGGTCCATGCAGCTGAATCCCTTGCGGAATCCAGCTTGTTGGAGAAGCTGTGGTGAAGTTACTTTCTAAATTTTGTGTCATCACGCGAAAAATAATGAGGCCCGTAGTAAACCCCCCATCACTGCAACTCGACTGGTGCGGGCTTACGTTGAACGTAGGACCCCTCAGTTCAGCATCCAGTGAGCTATTGATCTAGTTGCGGATCGCTTTCTAATCATGATAACCATGTGTGTTCTTAAAAAAGTAACCACTTGAGCCGGTCTGGTCGAACAGGTAAGCGACTGGAACTGAAACCGCGCGGCCATGGTTCAACACCGGCTAGCACAGCACTTTTGCTGTATCGCCTGGCGTCTTTGATAGACCACTATTGCAAAATCGATAATGACCGCATCCTAGATTTCGCCTAGCACATGCATGGATAAAACAAAAGCACATTTTGTGACGAATATCTTATGAAGAAATGAAGTGGTTGCAACATGAAGTCCATGAATTAAATCAATAAATTCTAGTCTTGAGCCGCTTTTTGAAAAAAACTCAGCAAACTGTACAATTAAGAAAAGAATGTGTTTTTTTCCTTTCCACGCCAAAATCAGTTGTTCATCAATTCCGTCCTTTTCGGGCCCCGGTATTGTGCAGCTTTGCGCCAATTTTGTCTGCAGTGTTAGGCAAATTGGTGTGTATCGTAAGTTACTCAGGAGCAACTTACGGAAGTCTTCTCTGCGTCTCGTCTTTTCCACACTATTTGCATTCCTCTAACATCCACGTTCAGCTCACTTGAACGTGAACTGATGTGCAGCAGTTGACTGCAGCAGGTGGACGGATGGGCAGTGCCAGTTCACTCGCCATGCTTATAGCATGGAAAGGTGGGCTGTCATCAGTTCACCTGACATAAGCTCAACTGATGGGTTAAGTTCAGTTCACCTGAACTGATCGAGTTTTACTACGGGCCTGAGTGTCATCCAAACTAATTGTAAACAAATTATATCTAAGTATCAAAATGCTGTGCAAATTGAAATTTGTGAGTGCTAGAGAGAAATCTTCATGAGGAAACTATTGAATATTTCAATCGGCTATTCGGTCATTCAAAGTAGGGTATAAATTAATTTCAGCATTACGTAAGAAATTATACTTTGGCGAACCATATTTTACACATTCTCTGTGTTTCAGGATTACTCATTATTTTTTTCTTCGCAAGATTTCAAACTGCAAATTAGCCGTATATTGCTCTAAACATCTTACAAGTATGTAGATTTTTAGTCTCATGACTCATTAAACAAATGTTTGAAACCAGTAATTCCCAAATCTGCGCTCAATCTCTTCCGCTTGTAACATCCGCCCTCCCACCATTTTTCTGCTAGACGATATAGACAACTCCTAACAACGTGTACGTAGGCGACATTTTTGTTAAGGCTGGAAGGCAGGCCCGATACAAGTGTTTACCACTATTGTTTCGGCAACCTTCGTTTTCTGTAAATGAGGAAGTTTACTCTGTAGCATCAATGCGCTTCACTTCCTTTGTTTTTCATTAACTTCAGAGGTAAGAAAGCATGTCAATTAGCTTTTCACTTCTATTGTTAGCTGCGAAAATTTTGGACTTTTATGCTTAATATGTTTGAAATGTTTTGAAAAATCGAAATATACAAAATACGACATTTTACACGTATTTGATGCGTTAAAAAATTTGAATTTGAAAATTCAGGCATTACTTGTGCATGCGTAATTTAGGGTGAATTTTCTCCCAAATTTAACAGAATACTAGTTTTATGAGTACTCATTATCGCAGATGCTGTTTGAGTTGCGACTACGGTAGGTGTGCTACTGGTAGTGCCTGCGTCTCTCAAATGCGCATTACACCTTTTCTGTGACGTCGGTTCCGGTACGCGTACGCTACAGTGAATTTAAGTCCTGCACTGGCTACAAGAGTAATCATAGGAATGAAGTTGAAAGCGCGAAAATTGTAACATTCAAACAACAAATATAAATAAAAGTTAGTGGTAAATAGATAGTATAATAATTGAAGAGATATACAGGGTGTCCGTAAAGCATGTATGCACTGTTTGATCGTTAACATCTCCGTTCCCAGGGGGTCTTTTGCCGAGCTTTAAGCACCATACTGTAGAGCTGGCTTCAACTTAGATTTACAGTATGGAGCGAATCGCCGGTCTCCTCTCATTACTGTAGGATTACGGTAGGAACTTCAAAGAGGGTTTTAAGCCATGAAAGGCCATATTTTGCTTCAGAAAGGAAACAAAACAGCATGAAAACTTCTACACTAGGCTAATTAGAGTTGCTGATTCTAATTGTGAAGTTCCCAACTTATTATGATGCTCCATTGAAGAGTTATGCCAGCTAACAAAAATGTGCGTTTACACCGTTTAGAAAGCTTCGCAATCTTGTGAATAGTTGAGTATTGAACTGAGCGTCCATAAAAACCCTATTACACAAGTTTTCAAATTTTTTTGAAAAATTTTAAAACGACAGCTTTTTCCACATTGACACCATATGTTTCAAGTTTCTACCGTAATCCTACAGTAACAATGAGTAATGCTGATTTGCTCTACTGTAAATCTAAGTTGAAGCCAGCTCTACAGTATGGTGCTTAAAGGCACCGTTCCACCCAAAATTTCGACCTTCATGTTTATGCCGTTCCAGGGCCTTCTCATACCCCTGATTCCGAATATCAAGTTGAAAATCCGCGAGAACCACGAAAAACCCCGTTTTCAGAACCCGCAGAGCGATTTCTTCGGTACGGTGATTGGTTGGGCGCGCACGGATGGGCGGGACGAACGTCACGCCCACTCTGAAAGGGGAGGAGCCAGCGTCGCGAACGCGGCCTGAAGCGATTTCCGAAGCAATTTTCTCGGTTCGGAAGCGACTTCAGGCAGCGCGAGTTGGGCAGTCATACAGATGGGGGCCCCGCATCTGCTCGGTATCATAATCTCACCAACCCCAATTTGGGTGGACGGTGCCTTTGAAGCTCGGCAAAAGACCCCCTGGGAACGGAGATATTAACGATCAAACAGTGCATACATACTTTACGGACACCCTGTATAATTATGACGAATAACTTATATTAAAGGCAGCGTCCGGGCAAAATTTCGCCTCTCATGTTTCTGCCATTCTGGAGCCTTTCCGTGGCCCCGATTACAGCTGTAAAGTCCAAATTGTTCAAAACTCCCAAAAAACCCTTTTTCTGGGACCCTCTCTTCAAGGAGCGGACGAGTTTCGAATTGCTCGCCCCCATCGTCATGCTAGCGGGAGGAGCTGCAACTGCACGGATGCAGTTGCATTGAAATGTGCAGTGCAACTGCAATGCAACTGCAATGCAACCGCACACCTGCGTAAGCACTCGTCCTCAGGGGCGATTTGTGATACGAAGGGGCGGCTTGTGATACGTATCACAGGCCCTTATTTCCTTTAGAGGGCACGTCAAAGGATCGGACCAACGCAATTCTACTTATGGACCCCTCTTTACAACTATGTGCTAATCTGAGTGGATGGATCTTGCCTGGACGCTGCCTTTAAGTAGAGCGAATTCAAATTTTATATAGGCTGCAAGCGATCGGAATGAAGTTATTATCCAAAAACTTTACTTAACAACAAAATAAAAGTGATAAATAATATAATAATTGAAGAGGTATATAGTTATGACAAATCTTCTAGACTATGTGAATATGAGAAGAAATCGAGTGCTGATAACAAAGACCTTGGTGTTTTCAGTTTCTGGATGGTACACTCTATCGTTAGTGTGCTATGTCCTATTTTTAGTAAAATGAAGGCAATACCTGAAGAAGTAATCCAGCTCTTCGAGCCTTCATTGAAAACTCACCATTCCAATTCTCCTCCATCCCAACATCTTTCGATCTACCCTTACGAAACTAAACAAACTGTAATTTTCACAATCAATCATAACACAGCATTACAAACATCTCTAGACTATCTGCTGCGACAACTGTCACGTCTGACATACATCTCCCTGTAATTAGCTGCGCTTTTTATTTCTAGTCATGTATGAGTGCATGAGAACACAATTTCTTGCTGAAACTCATTGGTTGCAGTTTTTCTGCTTTTTTTTCATCAGGCTCCGCTTCTCCTTTCCCACAATGAGAATTATGAATCGAATCATATTCGCATACAAACAAGGGTGTGCTACTAATGGCAAAGAACTCTTAGATGATTACATAATTGTCTACGTAGGAGTTCCTGGTGACTGTTTCAGTGGAAGAAAAGTATTGTAGTGTTTTTTTCAACAACCTCCCTGCACTGAATGTGTAATTCATAAGCTTGCAGCGAGCGATAAGCAATTTTTTAAATTCTGTTTTTTGAGTTTCTAGATTTTTTTGGGTATGCAATAACATCGGTTTGTGAGTGATAGTAAGCTGATATATTCATGATTGTTTTGTCATGAACTTCTTTACATAGAAGTGTGCAACCATCCCGTTTCGGGTTGAAAAAGAGTTTCGTAAGAATAAAAGGTTCAAATACAAAACCTTGAGTGCAACTACCATAACTCACAATTTTTACCGCTCTTACTACTGTACTATCCTTTGATTCAACTGGCTTGGCGGCTGGAAGGCGGGCTTCGTGACCTCATTAAGGCTGGGTAATGATCAGAGAGCACGTGCGCGGGAGACGCAGACTGCGTCGCGGGCGCAAGCAGCCATAACTAGGTCACAAAGTCCTGCCTTAGTGCCGCTAAGCCAGCTGAATTAAAGGTTACTTAATGATTGACTGAACAATGCACAACACGCATTACTCCACAACCTGCGACTAAAAGACTTAATGTTTTGATTTTCTTCCTTGCTTAGTGAGATGCTATCAGTGTTGCTAAAAAAGTGGTAATTAGTTTGTCACATGGTAGAAAGTAGCTTAACACCAATCACTAAAAAAATTTTTTTCCAGAATTCCTTGAACTTTATTCATTTTCTAGAGCTAGAATGGGATCTGAAGACTCTTATAACAGTAATCCTCCTCTCGATGCTTACGTCTTAGCCGTTTTTTATTTTTCTGGATCTACTTTTGAGTTCACTTTGATTACTCACCAACAGACTCTCTTCTGCTAACTTGAGTATACTCCGAATGAAACATTCTTCCTCACATTCCCATTTCCATGCATCATTTTAGTACTCCCGTTTGTCTCATTTTATGGCAATAACTGGTTTAGCGCTCAGATAATCGCCGGGGGCAGGCGGCCATGCGATTTATGGGCGGGCGGGCACCGAAAAAATAGTTCGCTGATTTCTTGCGATCCGCTTGCAGGTATTTGGAAGAGTTTTAACGAAATTTCAGACGAATGCTTGGAGAACAATCACGATTTCCTTATTTTCTTATTAGCTACGGCGCAGTGACCGCATTCTATGCAAAACTTTGGAGGGCCGCACGGTCCTTTGTGGAGGACCGCGCAGCCCCCAGGTACTTTCCGCTGAGAGAAAGTACCTCAAACTTGAGTAATTAAACCAACGGTGACACCTCTGTCAGGCAGAGTCTTACCTGTGCTCGACCTTAGCCCGAAACTGCGTAAAAAGAGTCTGAGCGCCTGCTTAAAGTTTGGCCAGCATTTGCTGGAAGAGGTTATTTGACGAGCGTCTGCAGAAAATTTCGTGTTGCTGCCCGCTGGCAGAACATCAGACAGTAAAGGAAGTAAGGAAGGAGGCTGAAGGCTTGGCCACGCCCCAAAATCCTGCTGACCGCTTGCAGAAAAGCGCGAGTTTGCGGACCGCCTGCCCCGGCGATTATCTAAGAGGCATACGGGACGTTTTTCGCAACCTTATCTCTTTTTAATTGCTGTCGTACATATAAATCGTCTGCTTCGGTCAAAATATGATTTCTTCTCGGGAATCATTTTTACTTTACAACGAAAGTTGCTTTAGGCCCCGGACAGACTTCACGCGACTTGATCGTCGCGACTGAATCGCGACGAGACAACTGTTACAAAATCATTCCATGCCGATCAACTTGCATTCGGTTGTGATACTTTTTCAGCCCGAAATTTTTGAATGTGAAATGAAAGTGAATGGAAATCTTGGCGATTGAATCGCGACGATCAAATCGCGTGAAGTCTGCCCGGGGCCTTATGGAACTCGACCACGTGGGTGATTTTCACGGCTGGCGTAGTTTAGATGCCTAAATGTATAATAAATCCGGTTGTTTTTGACTTTTTTAAACTATTCATGAAACAATGGACTAATTCTACATGACAAATAATTTTCATTTGTGAGAAAGTCTTTTATTGCCGCGAATGGCCTATTATATGACTGAATGCATATTAAATAAAACTTGTGTTGGGGAATTTAAACCATGTCATACACATATGAACAAATAAATCTCAACAACTTAGAACAATGTTCCTATGATATGTTTGTGGAAAAACGTAAGCAACTCCCAACATGTGTTTGACTCCATTTCTTGCTTTCTGTTATATTATTCGCATCGCCTGCAGAAGACAAAATCAAGTGGCAAGCTAGCAGAACATCAAAAGGACTATCATTAGCAGAACGCTCATTATTGTTATTTTTCACTGTCTTTTTGAAATCCAAAGAACCATTTTTCGCGCTGCAAGGCTCCAAGAGGTAAGCTCATCTACTTCGAGATTTCATTCAAATCGAAATAAATGGTTCCTAATTTCTGTCTCTGTCTTTAGCGCTTTAATGTGTAAGTGAATGAGAAGAGTTGCTCTTTTTTTACGTAAAACTTAAGTTTTGAATTATATGCAAGAGCTACCATTCCAATGACATTTTGGCTCCAAAGATTCCTGACAAAGATTAAGTGCAAAGTCGTCTGTCCAATATATCTGCACACACAACTGCAAGAACCTGCATGCTTGAAGGATCCATCAGAAGAATTTTTAGCACTGCTAAAGCTTGGTGAGTAATAAGAAACGTCCTTCATAATCTGAACATCTGCATACGGCATTTTTGATACTAAATTAATAATTATGTTACAAGACCGCTCATAATCAGTCAAAAAACTCGCCCACTCCGATGAACTCAGCCGAACTCCGCCGGCATTCACCGAAGGCGGCGATCTCACGCGAATCACGTAAACTACGCAGCCTCATAACTTCCTTCAGATTGCATAAAATATGAATTCGTAAAAAGCATCATGCTCATCTCATGAAGGCGAATCTTTTGATCTATTGCACTATGGCAATAGCCCATATTGTTTTTAATTTTTTTGTGCGGACTTGTTTTCAATGGCGTCACGCAGCTCAACACACATGGGAGACTCTAGTAGGCACGAATTAGTAGAGCTTCTACTTACCGTAACCCCACAGTAAGACGCTGATTTACAAAGCAAGTGCGTTCTTGTAAACAGTAACTAGATAACCTCCATAAGCAATTTTCTAAAAAAAAAAGAATCTGGTTTTTCGATTTTTCCTAGTGTTAGGCCCTGCGGGTCGCTAACGGGTTTTGGCAAAAACTGACGATCTTGGACTGGAAACTTTGTTAGAGAGGTGTTAGGTTGTTTTTCAGCAGGTACACAAAAAATGCAGGCGAAAATACGAGTTTGCGTAGTATCACAACATTTTAACAGTAAAACTCTGCTATAAGAACTCACAAAGTACGAAGAACACGATACAGTGCGTCAAAAACATCTATGGGCGAAGTAAAAGACCCAAAATTATTCCCAAAGATTTCTCCTAAAGGTCATCTAGCCTGCTGATAAAAACGCGTTTCCTTTGTGAGTTAGAGGCCCGTAGTAAACCCCCCATCAGGGCATCTCTCTTGAGGCGGGCCGGCGGTGATCTCATCGCGCCTCAGTCTAGCGTCCGGCGAGCTATTGATCTGGATGCCGATCACTTCCTGAATATTATAATCAAGTGCATTCTTGAAAAAATGGCCACTTGAGCGGGTTTGGTCGAACGGATAAGTGATTGGAATTACAAGCGCGCGGCCGTGGTTCGCCTCAGTCTAGCGACACAACTTTTGCTGCATCGCCGGGCAATCTTTGATAGCGGCCACTATCGCAGTCGATCATGACCGCCATCGAGGATTTCGCCTACCAATGCACGGATACAGAAACACATTTTGTGACGAAAATTTTATAAACAAACGAAATGGTCGAAGCGTGAACTCAATGAAATGAACAAATAAGTTCTCATTTTGGACAACTTCAAAAAAACAGTGAAGTTTACAAAAAAGAGAAGAATTTCTTTCTTTTGTTTTCCTCTCCAAAATCAGCTGTTCATGGATCCCCTCCTATTCGGGCGCGGTTGTGCAGCTTTGCGCCAATTTTGTCTGCAGTGTTAGGCAAATTGGTGTGTATCGTAAGTTACTCAGGAGCAACTTACGGGAGTCTTGTCTGCGTCTCTTCTTTTACACACTATTTGCGTCACTCCAACATCAGTTCACGTTCAGGTCACTTGAACGTGAATTGATGTGGAAGAGTTCACTGCAGCAGGTGGACAGATGGTCAACTATCAGTTCACTCGCCATTCTTATAGCATGGGAGGGTGGGCGGTCATCAGTTCACCTGATGTGAGGTGAACTGATGGGATAAGTTCAGTTCACCTGAACTGATCGAGCTTTACTACGGGCCAGAGTCTCACTGTAGGTTTGCGGTGATTAGAATTTGGGTAGATGAAATTTCCAGAACTCACCTTTCCTTCTTTTTCAATTCGAAACAGCTCTCCGCCGATTATTGCACTTGATACTCTGCGGAGTATCAAGCGAAAAAACTCAACAACCTTAAACTTTGATTCAAGTGGATTGGCGGCTGAAAAGCGGGGCTTTATGAGCTAATTAAGGCCGCTCACTCTGCGTCTCTGTTGCGCGCGTGCTTTCTAATCATTATCTAGCCTTAATTGGGTCACGAAGTCCCGCTTTCCAGCTGCCAAGCCAGTTGTATCAAAGGATACTGAATAGTGCCTACTTGAATCTCTCATGTACAGTCGAGTAGATTTTCCCCTCAATATAGTGTGCTTGCACAGTTTATGAAATGCGATAAAATTTGCGCGTGAACAGGTAGCTGCTTCAGCTGTGCCATAGAATTTACGTCTGCCTATATATTAGGTTGGCCCGAAAGTTCTGTCGTTTCATTTTCAAATGTAAGTCTGCGAAATTTCAACGGATTTGCTTGCTTGTAATTTTACTAGAAAGAGTAAGTCTTTCGCTTTCAAACGCTGTTCCTGTTTCATACTGGGTGCGGGGATAAAAATGGGAAAGTAAGACCATATAAGCTTTGATCATTTTGAATTAGGTCACCAAAAATTTAGAACGCTGCAGAAAAATCTGAAATCGTCAGTACAGTTTTTTGGCCTAGGCTTCGCAACTGTGAAGAGTTTGTGCTGTTTGGACATCTCTGTGAAAACGCCAAAATTAATTAATTTGTCAATTTTCGCGAAAGTCATAACTTCTCACAGAGACGTCCAAACAGCACAAACTTTTCACAGTTGCAAAGAGTAGGCTAAAAAACATATGTACCGACGATTTCAGATTTATTTGCAGTGTTCCAGATTTTTGGTGAAATAACTTAAAATGGTCAAATCTTATATGGTCTTAGTTTTCCATTTTTATCTTCGCACCCGATGTGAAACAGACGCTCCACGGAATAGCGTTTGGAAGCGAAAGACTTATTCTTTCTAATAAAATTACAAGCAAATCCGGACTTACAAATTTTTGAAAATGAAACGACAGAACTTTCGGGCCAACTTAATATCATGTGGTCGTTCAAGTTTCTTTCCTTCAAAATGGCAAGTAGACATCTTAACGATCTTTTCTCACTATTTCCACCGGGACAACATAGAAAGGCAAAGAATGTTGCGTCGTTAAATTTTATGTGAACTGTTTTGAACAGTTGAAATTCCACGTCTATACTCAAGATTCCAGTCTCGCCCACTCCATATTTTTCATACCATGTTAAACCAGTCTTTTATCTCATATATATAATCCTGGACGTTTTATAGTTCATTGAAACCTCATAGTCTTCCACCAATTTACGATTTTGAGATAGAGCTTCAAAGTTCCAAAAGTCTTTCAATCTTCTTCCAAGGTTGTTGCCTTTTCACATACATTCGCTCGAGGAACTACAGCCTCAAAAATTTGTGTTTCCTCCCAATTTTAAGGTGCAGCTTCCGTGATTTCGAACGATCTTTCGATCATGTTATTCCAAGGAGAAATGTGTAGACTTGTTTCCAGGCCTTTTCCTGGTATGTTTAAACAGCTTGGGAAACACTCATCATCACCAGCATCCACGTTGTCATTTGCTTCCAACCATCTGCTGACAACTCGGCTCTTCTTGGGCTCATGCTAAAGATTCAATCTTTGGTCAAAGCGTTTCTGATTTTCCAATTTTGGGACTTTGGAAGGTTTATGGGTGCTGGAGTTGTTGCAAAATTCTGAGCATTTTTGACAGAGTGGAAGCTGCATGGGTGACTTGTTTAACTCTAAACTTTTCGCTTAGATTTTCTGTAAAGTCTGTGCCTATGAAGTCTCGAACCTGTGAGATTAACTATTTTTTGTGTTGAAAGATTTACTCCCAAAATTTCGGAGATTCGACTGGAAAGTATTCAAAAATCGCTTTAATGTTCAGTATATATTTTCTACTGTAGTTGTCCAAGTTTTGTTCGCTGTTTTGAACGACTATAACTTCGTTTATTATAGAAAAGGCGCTAAATATGCATTAGTTGAAGCTACTGATGGTAACACTTTCGACCCCTGATCTTCTGAACCCTCATAAACAATTCCCAAAATCCAACGCCCGTCATCTCTACTTGCTCAAAGTTCGGCTAATTCTCAAAAATTTCACTCCGACTTAAGCGATAACTTAGATATGAACAAATAGAGCAATTCCCTAGCAGTACGCTAGTGCTTTGGGATTTTTTATACTACTGTTTGAAGCTTTTCACCGACCACAAAAGGTAAAAGGCCTGGTTGGATCATGGGCGGGATCGCACCTGGGTCCTGTCTGGTCGTAATGGCGTCTCAAACCACTACGCCATTCATCCTCTTTGATTTTTGGTAAACTCATAAGACACAAAAGTGTAGCAAAAACATGGAAGTCTCCAAACATTTGCGAACTGAAGCTTGGTTGTTACTGGACATTATTTATGCAAAAATATCGTGTTTGGTTTGCTTCAATCGGCAGGATTTCCGGCACGTTTAGCGCTACTGTGTTCAAAAAGCTGTGGTTTTTACATATAAATGACTAGCTGGCTTACCCGACCCCGCCTGGCCCTGTCAAAAACGATGAAGGTTCCATTTCTATCCCTGTACACCTTTACTTGTGCCCACTTCTACATTCCCTATTCCCGCTGCGTGAGTAATCAGTATGCTCACCTACCTTCCTCACCAACCCCCAGCCCCGTAGCTCAAACTTTGCACAAAAAAAACAATAAAATCGATTAAACCATGGCATTATTCGGCTATCCGGGCCCCAAAATGTTGTTGTGACGGATCGCTCAAACTCGTATATGGGGGTTATTTGAGCCGCTGATGACAACATCATAGTCATCGCGTGGCAGCGGGTAAAAATCATAAACCTGCCTGAAACCTTGGCAGGGAATTACCTAAGGTGCTGTTCAAAGAATATAGTGCTCAATCCCCGCGATAAAGGCAATTAGTGTGGTATAAAAGTTTCCCACAACCGTAATGCTTTCCTTATAGGACCACTGCCGCGCGCGATACATCCTTCGGCGCTTTTGCCTAAGCAGAAATAGGGGGAGGGAGATTTGCCGCGTGCAATTACTCTTCGGCGGCTTTTGCTTAAGAAGAAATGGGGGGAGGGAGATTTGCCGCGTGCGTTACACGTCGGGACAGGTTATCAGGATGGCGCTGAAGACCGCCATGCAAAACGACCGTTTCCCCATTTCATGAATATTTGGGATCTAAATTGGCCCTGTCCATTCAGATCCTGCAACTCACACAACTTCACTAATGCGTTATGACAGCGAGCAAGTTTCATATTCATAAGCAGTATACTTGTGAACCGTTACAGGTAAGGTTTTGAGCAAATCTGGAACTTCGACCCATCTACACCCACCGTAACCCAAGAAAATGCAGCATCCTGCGAAATCAACATGATAATTATGTTCAGCGCGCTAAATGATCACCCGAGACGAAATTTGAAGCAAATCTATGTTTTCGACCTCACACCGTATATAACCACCCTAACTCTATGAAGAGGCCCCAATATGCAGAGAGAGAGAGAGAGATGATATTCGTAATTAGCCTGTCGAATAAGCCATATGGACCGAACTTCAGCCGAATTCATGATTTTGACTTCCTACCGTACACCTATCGTAACCCAATGGGGAGACTTTCTGCGAAAAAAGTGTGATATCTTTGATCAGCATGTTAGATAATCCTTATAGACGAAGTCTGAGCAAGCTCTACGACAAAAAAATTTTGGGGCCGGTTAGCCAAATAGCGCCAAACTAATATCGAACTCGTAATCAGCATGCTTGATTACCCCCCTGTGCAAATTCCCAGCCCCGTAGCTCAAACTTTACAAAAAAATCGATAAAATCGATAAAAGTAAGCGATAATCCTGAAAACTAATAATGTATTCGGAATCCCCATGCTCGATTACTCCCCTGTGCCAACTCCCAGTCCCGTAGGTGAACTCTGCAAAAAAATCGATAAAAATCGATAAAATCGATATCGATCGATGACGAAAATACCTGTGACACCCGCCGGGGCCCGAAGTGTATGTGTGCCAAGTTTGGTCCGGATCGGTTCAGAAATGGAATTTTGTATTCGGAACATACGTACACACAGACAGACATACAGACAGACAAACAGACATTCAGCGTTATATATAAGATTACTTCATAAACTTGGTCCAAGTAATCTATAAGCAGAAAAAGAAAGTTTTAGGCATTAGGGGAATTTTGGCGTCACTGCTATACTGCTTTAGAAGCCATGACGATAACTTCGCATAGACTAGGTCAGTGAGGAAATGTAGCTACAGAGGGTAAAACTTCGTATCATAGTACCTAAGTATTTTGTCGTTCAGTATTATAAAGTTTTCACAATCGAGAAAACAGAGTGATTCAGTTCATATATCATGGACTTTTTGAAAACAAACAAAATATTGAAAAATCATCTCAATCACTAATGGTAGAAACATACAATCAGTACGAATTTCGCTATTTTTTCATTATAAAGGTCATAATTTTTCAGAGGTCGTGATGTTAGTCTAATTCACTCACTTGTTAGTCTAGATTTTCACATTCTTCGAAGAGAATATTTCGCTTTAGTCCACGATCAATGAGAACTCTGATTCCACCGTCACCAAATTTGCAAAAAATTCAACAGAAGTGCACATACACTCTTTCAGGCTCGAGCCCTTTGGTGATTCACATAAAGTGTACTTTGACATCCGCGAACATTTTGGCCTCTCTTTGAACCTTCGCTAATTTCCATTTCCCGTGACTAAATGCAAACAGAGGCTTTTGTACAATCAAAACATTCCAGACATTGTTCAGGTGTCCTTCCTCGCTCACGGCATTCATCATGGGAGCTGGCAAATAGACTCTCACTTCCTTATGGCCATTCGTGCTATTGTAAAAGTCTCATATTCTAGTAGATTTTGAAAAACCTTCCCAGGTTCATTTATTTGGCGAAAAGATTTCTCGTAGAATGATGGACAGGAATTGTGAAAAGGATTTCTAGGTTCTATTGATTTCTTTATTCTAGGTTTTTTACAAGACGAACAGTTTGTGAATTCCGTAAAAGTGCTTGTTTACTTTAACTTTGACTTCTTTTTCAACAAAATTCTACTTAAGAATAATATACAGGTTTACTATTTGCTAAAACATACAGTTCTTGTCCGTGTGGTAACTATAACGCTCATAGGTAATACATCATAAGTGATTAGTTCATGTTATTCATCAATTCTGCATTCCTAAATTGTTTCGGACTCTGAAAAAAAAAAGTCTGAATAACCTGTGAATATGTACATAATTGGAAAGAGCATCTACATTTTATTTCCATTTTGCTATTGAGCATCCTTGGCTTCTCAACTTTGCGAAAACGTCATAGATTTTCCATTATAGCAAGATTTATGTCACAAGTGAAATCCCGTGTATTACTCGGTTCCTAATTTTCGAATTTTTTTCTAAACAATATCCCTGAGAAGAACGTCTAACGATAATAGACCAGCATTCAAACGAAGAAGGAAATGAGCACTCGGACGTTCTCTCTCTCTCCATTTTTTATGGTTCCTTGAGCATTTGATGACAGTGGGACTTACAAAGCACAGTTTAATTTCCGTTTAGGAATGTTTTATTATTCTGCACTAGCAAGCAAAACGAGAACGAAAACACATAAACAATAGTCATGGAATATAATTTATCGTATGCCTTTTCCATCGTTCGCTTCGTTCTGTCACAACAATTTCACATAAAGAAAGATGATTATGACAGAAAAGGTCTCTTCACAAGGGTCTAATTGAAGGCATTGTCCACGTCAACGGAGGGGTGGTGGTATTTTGACGCATTGCGGGAGCACGACTTCTGACCAAGGCAACAGTTCAAGTCCGACTAAAAAAAGTGGATTCCGAAGCGAGAAAATCGCTCTGGAAAAAAGGGGCGGTCCGCCAATCCCGCCTCCTTGACAAGTTTTGTCGTGGCGATTGCTGTAGATCCAAGGTACTAACCACGTCAAAACTTGTCAAGGAGGCGGGATTGGCGAACCGCCCCTTTTTTCCAGAGCGATTTTCTCGCTTCGGAATCCACTTTTTTTAGTCGGACTTGAACTGTTGCCTTGGTCAGAAGTCGTGCTCCCGCAATGCGTCAAAATACCACCACTTTTGTCGTGGCGAATGCTGTAGATCCAATGTACTAACCACGTCAAAACTTGTAAGGGAGGCGGGATTCGCGGACCTCACCTTTTTTCTGGAGTGATTCTCACTCAGGAATTCACTTTTTTTAATCGAACCTTAAACTGTTGCGTTAGTCAAAAGCCGTGCTCCTGCACGGCGTCAAAATCTCACCACCCCTCAATTGGCCTGGACAATGCCTTTGAAGATTTCAGTAAAGAAACAGAAATTGAAAAGATGATTGCTTTGGCTTAATGGCATAAGATTTTTTCGCCTCTCCCCCCCCCCCTCCACTCGTGAAGGGCGCACGATGAACTGGCCGATAAAGTGCCACGTATTGTCATCTGACATAGCTGATTCTCATTCTACATTGACTTAGATACTTTCCCATAAAATTACACCCACGTACAATTGAGCTCCTAACTCATGGGAAAAAAACGGATTGCGACAAATTTTTCCGTCGCGACATATTTTTCTTCGCAAAACCGTCGCAATACTATAACTTTTTTAAAACTATTTTATAAAAGAAACTGAGACCGTCATTGGATTGCTGAGAACCTAGCGATTCAGAATAACTGTTGAAATTTTGAAAGTGTTTTTATTTGATCTATTATGACGTATTTGTCGCAACAAAATCGTCGCACCGAATTAAGTTGCTTGAATATGAGTTTCATGGAGTAAAAAGTAGGTTTTTGGGCTCCTGGCAGAATTCTGACTTAGAAGATGCGTCAAAAAATCAAAAAAGCTCTTGTACGAAGCATTTAGTGATTATTTGAAATATTTTCATCAAATTTAGGTCAAATTTACGAAAAATTTGAATAAATCGCAAAATTTATACCAGAAGTCGACAGCAATGAGCATTGCGTTGTTTCATTGATAATTTCGGATCACCAACTATGATGCAGGCTGATTTGGCCTCTCAAGAACGACCTAGCCTGGAGACGCGAACTGCCGATTTCAAGGCTTCATAATTTTCAAATTCATGCAGCCTTGTTCAAATAACTTCACCACTAGTAGAGTACAAGAACTCTTTCAACAAAAAAAAGGTGAGTCTAGTCTGTTATATGGAATGCCTTCCAAGATACATGTACTCAAACTGAGGTGCGCATGCATCGCTGTCATTATGATGCCGCATTATCGAGACCGTATTGCAGGCAGTCGGTCAGTAAAAGAGCCGAAACTTCATCCACATCTGAAATGGTGTTTGCTATTCACAAATTTCACCTTCGAAAATGTGATCTCGAAATAAGAAGTGTATGATGGTTTCGGGAAAAGTGCAAATGTCAAAGATAATTTCACGAAATTTTCACGAATTTCATGTCGTCTTAGACTTCATAACTTCCACATATTCTGAATCTACGCAAAAAATGCTTCTAGAAAATGTATGAATTAAATATCTTAGCAACACCTAAATATCCCTTATTTTTGCTTCTTTCCTGATTACGGCTGCCATACCCCTAATTGGGTGCTCCTGCACCCAAATCTCTGCACAGCTGGATTCGCACCTAAAGGCATGTGTTCGCGGCCTAGCTATTTGAGAAAGAGAGAATTCGAATCAATCCGCTCCAGGCCTTACTTTCGAAGTGCTCCTGGAAGAACCAATTACCAAACTAGATTTAGCAAAAAATTGATAGCATGAACATACTGTCATAATTTAAATTTCTTATATTAGACTTACCATCTTCACGAAATGTTTAAAGATTCATTTTTTTGGTTTGACGAAACTTCTGTCAAAATTCATAATTGTAATATTGAAAATTTTTGGCCTTTATTCAAAAATTCTCAAATGTGCAATTTCCATATTTTCTGACACTTATAACTCGGATAGCTCTTCATCAGAGATCATGCATTATTTCGCTGTCCGATTTTGCCGAATCGAGATAGCCAAGAGCATCTGCAGCCAGCTGACCGGCCAAGCCCAAAGGTGCGAATTATCTACCGAATGTCACCCAGATATTGATTAGTAACTAGGAGAATAAAGTGTACGTTCTGAATAGTCTCAGAACTTGTCTAGATTAAGCTCAGGAAGAAAAGACTTTGATGAAATAATGTTGCTCAAGTAAAAAAGATTAGCTGTGGATGTTAAAAATAATAAAAAATCAAATGTGAATTTCAAAAAATTCAACATAGGAATTCTTTGAATGATGGATTTATTTCAGTTACTAAATTCTTCTTCAAAGAAAGCTCCAACTGTAGCTCCGAATTGTAAAATTTTTGTAAATTATGTTGATGGCTTATGTGCCCCGCTTCGTTTCCACTGGCATTTTCACAGCAAATGAATGGCAATGCGTCTTGCAAGATAATGAATAAGTTTCCGAAATGCTGCAGAAAATTTCTTTCATTTTTCTTTTCTT
>CATQJL010000001.1:70065933-70108175 GCA_958299035.1 Cylicocyclus nassatus
GGAAACAAAGTTTATACATTTTTCTTTGGGATAGTGTGAAAGATCTGTCTGTAATCATGGAAGTCGCACGTCAATAGGAAGGAACAATTGAGGTTGTAGTTCATCGAGCAAATATATGTGAGGAAGCAACAACCCTGGAATAAGAAGGAATGAAAGAGTTCAAAAGTTTGAAAGGGTTATTTCGAATAATCATAAATTCCTGGATATGAGATTCCAAAGAACTCTAAAACGTCCGGGATCATTTATAGGAGACAAAAAGGCGGGTTCAAGATATTATGAAAAATATGGAGTGGGCGAGACTGGAATCTTGGGTGTAAACGTGGAATTTCAACTGTTCAAAACAATTCACATGATATTTAACGATGCAACATTTTATGCCATTCTGCTTTATTTTCAAAGACATTAGGAAAAAAGATAGTTAAGTTGTCTACCTGTCGTCTCAAAAGTAAGGAACTTAAACGACCATATGATATATAGGCAGACGCAATCTATGGCGCTGCATATGTACGAAGGTAGAAAATCCTCAATTCCGCTGTTCTTTAACCCAGACTGAGATGCACAATACCGCTCATAATCAGCCAAAAAAGTGCCGTATTCCGGTGAACTCCGGCAGAGTACGCAGACTTTCTGACTGATTAGATTTGTAAATCACCGAGGTGCAAAGAACTCACGAACTCAACTCAAAGGAGATAACAGACTAATGAGCAAATGTTTGGATAACCCATTCTCAACGTTTTCATCTTGTTTCAAATGAATAGTCATTATTGCAGATTTAATGTTATCAAAAACAAGTTTTCTCCGTTTTCCACTGGACGATACGGTGATAAGTGCTAACAAAACCCGACTCAATGAAAACAACCATTGAAAACTACATACTCATCGCTCGCTGCTAGTCTATAAATCACTCATTTGGTGCAGCGAAGTAGCTGAAAAAACATTTGAATGCTGATTTTCCAATAAACAGTCACAAAATCCCCACAACAACTACCGATACAAAAGTTTTTGTCGTCACGAGCACACCCTTGTTCGTATGCGAATCTGATTCAATTCATTATCTCAAAATGTGCGAAAGAAGAAGGGGAGCCCTAAAAAAACCTGGAAAACTCCGCAAATCAATGACATTTAGCAGGAAATTCTATTCTCATGAGTTCTTACATGACTACGAGTAAACGCAGCTAATTACACTGTGATGTATGTCAGACGTGTCATTGTCACAGCAGACAGTCTAGAAATGTTTGTAACGCTGCGATGATATGATTGATTGTGGAAATTATAGTTCGTTTGGATTCGTGGAGAGTAAGTAGGGGGAGGGGGGGGGGGAGGGCAGAATGGAGGGGAAGTGGAATGGTGAACTATCCATCTACAATGTTCTTCAAGCAAGATTTGAAGAGCTAGATCATTTATTCTGTTGTTGCCTTTATTTCACTAAAAATAGAAAATAACACACTAACAATACCGTGTTCCATCTAAAATTGAAACGAACGAGGTCTTTGTTATTTTCAGCACTCGACTTTCATGTTTACATAATCTAAAACATTCGCATAAGCATATACCTCTTCAGTTACTTTACCATTTACCACTTTTATTTATGTTGATTTACCAAAGCTTTTGCGATATTAACTTTTCGCATTCAATAAGGGATCGCGTACTGAGCCCGCTCGAAGCGGAGGTATAACCGTATTTGAGACACAGGCACACTCGCATAGCCACCGTAGTCGCAAATTGTAAATTATCTGCATCAATGAGTACCCATGAAACCGACAATCTTGCGAATGATGAAAGGTTAGTCGATGCGAGCTTGCAACAGATGAGATGCATACTGCCTTATAGGATATAAAACACTGATTTTAATCTTACTTTATTTATCTGGTGCCGGTTCCTAGGTAAGAGCTTATGAAGGTTTTGTGGGCGAAGATTCCAGTGCATGATAGTATAGAAATAGTCGTTGACTTTTACTAGCATTCTAATGAAGCAGCGTCAAGTGGATATGTTCGCAATAATACTTATTGCACAGTGTAAATCCAAAAGCCAATTCAAGCCTTAGGAAAAGTATTGAAACTGATTTTATCCTAGTTGCACAATTTAATATTTGCTTATAAAATTCTCATAACTAATAGCACAGAAACCCGTAACAGATAAGTGGGATAAGTTTGAAATCAGCGCTTTATACCCTTCAAACTTACACTCATCTCCCATCGAAGAGCCATTTCGACTAACCTTCTTTTCCTTGTGAATGAGTCTGGGAGAACTTTACACCAACTTTACACCGAAAGTAAAAGTAATGCCTGAATTTTCTGATTCAAAATTTTTTGCGCATCAGATACGACGTAAAAAAATCCTAATTCCGGAAAATTTCTCAATTTTTCAAGACATTCCAAAAGGACTAAGACCATGGAAATTTCAAGATTTTCGCAGTCAATAATAGAAGATAAAAAGCTAATTGACATGCTTTCTTGCCTCTGAATGGCACTGAAGAACAAAGGAAGTGAAGTGCATTGACGCTAAACAGAGCTAACTTCCTCGTTTACACAAAACAAAGATTGCCGAGGTAGGGGTAACTTGTATTCGTTTCTAGACTTAGCAACAATGTCGCCTCATTTGTCATCTTTACGATGTTCAAGGGAGGACAAGATATGTACGTACACGTTGTCAGGAAGCTTTCGTATAATGTCTAACAGCAAAAGAATGGAGGGAGGGCGGATGATCTACAAACGGAAGAGATTGAGCACAGATTAAGAGAACTATTGCTTTTATACATTTGTTCGAAGAGTCATGAAACTAAATAACTGAAAGACGATTGAAGCAAAATACGGTTAGTTTGCAGTTTTGCAATCTCGCGATAAAAGGTGTTAGTAATCTGAGACAGAGAGAACATGTAAACCATGTAGGTCTTGCCAAAAACTGTTTGATTTCTTATGTGATGTTGCAATCCTGGATACCTACTTTGAATGACCGAGTGGCTAATTAAAGTAATCAGTTGTCATTATAAAAATGTTTAATAACGCAGATTTCAAATTGCACAGTAAGTTAACAGTTAGACATATATTGTTTACGATTAATTCTGATAACATCCATCATTTCTTGTGCGCGATCACAAAAAAATCTTAGAGAGTAACGTTACCATACAGCAATTAATGTCTTTTCTTGCTTTCCTATCAAATCCACCTCTTATTGTCAAGTTTCACTCGCAATATTTATTTTAACCTTTCGACTCAGCTCTCCAAGGTCGGGTGAAAATTTTGGATAATAGTGTGCAAAGCTGCACGACGGTGAAAAAATAGAAGAGATTTGAATTAATTATGGCATACGATGGATCTTGTAAAATATTCTTGCGATGTCGGCGCCTGAACGTAGAAATGAAAAATTCTCAACTAATAACTTACCGAAAGGAACATTTACTACAATGCTTGACTGTCCCCTTTCACTTCTCGAATAACCGATAGCTTGCAAAATTTTCTCTTTGCATCCTGCAGAATCAAGTTCCCTGTGGAAGCAACAATGGGGGCAAGGAATACGTGAAATCGTTCCAAGGGGATAGATTAAATCGAATAAAAATGAAGTATTATTAGTAAAACAGACCAAGACCTTGAAGGCCATGACCATAACTAGTTTCATATATCTATCAGCTCTGAGCGTAACACAACAGAGGAAAAAGAAAACAAAATTTTGAAAGCAGCCTCCGTGTGGAACAAAAAATAAATTCTCCTTGGAAATGTAATATCCTGCTTTCGTTCCCTAATCATTGTTCTGAATCAACTAGCTGATTAAACGGAAAATCTAGTTTGCAAGTACCGATAGAGGCACATGACAGGATGAGGTGAGGAAATGTGTTCAGAAAAATTCTGTGATCTTGAAAGGCTCACAGAAAAGTGTTAAAGGCACCGTCCACCCAAAGTGAGGGTTGATGAGATTTCGGTGCATACTAAGTGTGGGCCCCCACACTAGGCAAATCCCCAGGTAGCGCCGCAAAATACTCCCTCCGAAACGAGAAATCCGCTCCGGAAGGCAAGTAACCGGAGGTGGTCACTCCGCCCACTTTGCAGGCGCACCGTCGGAGATACTACACGCACAGCGCAGTACACTGCCTCGTCGTAGGCGACTAACCGGAGTTTTTCTAGTGTTATTTCGTGTGTTAGTATTCTTAACCGTTCGTTTTTTATTCAATCATGACCAAATTTACGACAAAGTTGTTTTTCCGATTATAGCCATCATCAACATCCGGCATAGCTGTTTCTTGACGTGAACATGATCTTTATTTATAGCTGACGCTTGTGCTCAATGAAACACGATGAACATGCGAAGAGAACGTGAGTTTTTTTTTCATTGCAATGTACATCAAGTTCAAAAACTATTTGTAGTAAAAATGATCGTTGTCGTCGTTACTACATGACTATTGGATCATTGCAATCTGTCACGCATTTCTGCGCAGCTCACTTTCTATTGCTGTACGTTGATCTTGACGTGTTATTAAATCATCTGATGGAATTGTTTTGCAGACAAGTGAATCCTTTTCCATTTCCTAATACTCCTCCTAATCGACTGCACAATTGCTCGTGACTAGTTTGCAAATTACGCCCTGCGTATATCAACGCGCCTTCAAAGTGGGCGGAGTGACCACCTCCGGTTACGTGCCTTCCGGAGCGGATTTCTCGCTTCGGAGGGAGTATTTTGCGGCGCTACTTGGGGGTTTGCCTAGTGTTGGGGGCCCACACTAGTATGCACCGAAATCTCATCAACCCTCACTTTGGGTGGGCGGTGCCTTTAAGGCCTTTGAAGTTATTCAGCACCTCTAAAGTCAAAACGTTCAAAATCTGATTTCAATCACAGATTTATAGGGACAGCGGTCACGTGGTTTTTTAAGTTGTAGCTTTTACACCTTTCAGCCGCCTACGTTGAATTTCAATTGAACTTCATCTCCATACAATAAAGTTTTGTTTGTCCCAAACCGCGGTGATATGCATGCATAAATTTCTATGACATTCAATAGCCACAACCATGCCCTGGATGATGACAAACGCTCAAGCACATGTGTTCCAAATGACTTCTTTTTCTGTGTGTGTCTCTTTTCCGTCACGTCAGTGTACAGTGTGTGCACACTCCATGGAAGACATGACTCCCTGTAATCTATTCTTAGGCCCGTATGCACGTACATCCCCGCGGGAAGGGGAGGGGATCTGAGAGGGGAAGCGTCATATCTCGCTAGTCTACGTATCCTTTTCCTTCGTTCTCTATCTTGCTTATGAAGTTTCTCATACACTGATACCTGCGCATAACGGATGCCAGGTTACTGCCATACAAGATTGGTTTTTTGCCATTTTGACTGATACCTGCGCATAACGAATGCCAGGTTACTGCCATACAAGATTGGTTTTTTGCCATCCCCAGGGGATCCCCAGGGGATCACCTCACATTTCTAAAGTCATTTATCTTCCTGAAAAATCAATGAAAACGCTGCAAAATTGTACTGAAGATATACTACGATACTGCTAAGCAGGTTTTCGACAGAAGAAATGGAATCCAAAGATTTTGATTTTTTCGATAATCCCTGGCTCGCGAGCAGCGGTTCATCGAAGATTTTGACATCTTCAGATTTCACTCATTTCTACCACAAACATGTTTAGCAGTGCTGTAGTATATCCTCAGTACAATGTTAGAGCATTTTCATCGAGTTTTCAGGAAGATAAATGACTTTGAAAATGTGAGGTGATCCCCCGGGGATCCCCAGGGGATTAGACGAAATAGCGAATATCTAATCTTGAACGGCACTAACCTGGCATCCGTTATGCGCAGGTATCAGTGTATGAGAACCTTCAAAAGCAAGACAGAGAAAGAAGAAGAAAGATATGCAGACTAGTGAGATATGACGATTCCCCTCTCAGATCTCCTCCCCTCCCCGCGGGGATGTACGTGCATACGGGCCTTAGTGAAAGCCAAGTAACATGAGCATTGTTGATATCCTTACAATACCGCTCACAGATTGTGCAAAATTTCCGTGAATGTCGCGATCCGGGAATTTCGCGGACTTCCGCGGTAGTGTCGGAAAATTTGCACAATCTGTGAGCCCATTGCGTCGCACTTGTTTTTACTTCTACTCAATCATTGGGTTTAAAACAATAGCAATTACATAGGGAAAGAGATATAGTTCGTAATCTATTTTTAATGTAAGAAACTATGGCAGCTGCAGAGAATGGGGGATGCAAAGGCAAACCATGACTGTGAGTTTTTTAGTAGGAAAGCTAATGATTTGAATTGTTACTTGAGGAAGTTTTTTTTTTTAAATTGCATCTATACAATACCCCTCACAGAATGTTCAAAATTTCCGTGAATGTCGCGAAATTCCGAAAACTTCGCGGAATTTTTGGGATTTCGCGACCTTCACAAAAATTTTGCAAGTTATGCGGGTGGTATTGTACTCTACGCGAAGAGTATATCATCAAGCAAAATAATAATCACTGGTTACTAATTTTTACCAGCAAAGCAAACAATTTCTTGACTGCTAGTGAACAGAATTTGGATTATATGTACCTGGTCAATCTCAACGGCAATCACCAAACATTCGTGCTAATATTTTTTCAACTTCAATTTGAAGTTAACTTCAATGAATTTATTTCCTCGCACAGACTTCCACCCCTTTTTAGCGCACCTAAAGTCAACTCATTCCAAATCCAAATAGGAATTTAGCAAAGCAGGCAGCCTATTGAAAGATTGGCATAAAAATACAAGACCTGCATATTGGGCATGCACAGAAGGGAAACAAAATTTCGGAAAGCTTCTTGGCTGCTTTTTATCCGCTAACTACTACTGCTTACAAATAAGAACGTGAATTGAATGCAGTGTATCGTTTTCTCGAAAACTGAAAAGGCAATAGCATTTGCAAAAATGTAGTCGACGGCAAAAGTGATGAAGATGAAAAAACTGCAAAAAAGTATTGGCTCTGAGATAGCTGTGAACATTTTCGCGCGCACGGCTGCGTCAATCAAAAAAATCATCGTAAAAGTCTCATTGCTTACTAAAGTGCCTGCTGACTTTGCGAAGCGAAGTATTTTTTTTCTTCAAACAAATGCTGGCACTTTTGGAACAATAGAAGAAGGTTGCTGAAGAGGGTTCTATGAAATTGCATGGCTCCGTGGCCTTTTAATTGCCCTCAGTCAATCCTCCGTAGTGATATATGAGAGTCCCAATCTACTTCGGCGAGAACGCGGCGAATTTTTTTGTGCAGGAGCAGAGGGGGAGGGGGTGATACAGTGTGAAAAAGCATAACATGAATGACAACGTGGCTCCTTCACAATTTAATCACATGCGAGTTGCGATGCAGAATACCGATGAATATCTGTATTTCGAACAATCATAGAAAAGAAAAAATGTCAGTGAAAAATGATTCCAATCAACTTATTAGGTTGATGCATAATTCCTGCACCAAAATAGGTACAGACCGCAATAATCCGCAATAATCCTATATCCCAAATAGGGTTCGACATATCTTTAAATAGAGCAAACCTAGCCCTGCAAGATAATGCTTGAAGTTTTGCAGTAGCTTTGATCCAAGCGGATTGAAGCCAAAAACGAAAAAGATCCAAGCGGCCCAAGAAATCAGGAAAAAATTGGAAGTCCGTTCAGAAAAATCCTTCAAAGTTCCTAAAATGCTCATGCATTGTCATATCGTATAAGACATTTCTCTATGCAGTGTATTTTTTTCTTAGCTAGAAACTAAGAAAACGAAGTTTTTTATGATTTTTTCAAAACAATGCTGAGATGTTCTAGCACTGATAATTGTATACTATAGGACCTTAGAAGCGTGAGTGTGAATATTCAGCTCTTTACAACAGCTGGTTTGCGAGAAAAATCGAATTTTTAGCAACTAGGCAAGAAAAATTCGGATAAGGAGAGCTAGACTCGTCATTTGCCGTGAACTAGCAGTTTTAGAAGGCTGAAAATGCAGGCAAAGCATGTACTATACAACTGTTAGTGCTAGAAATCTCAGCACGAATTTGGCAAAAACATGAAAACTTCGTTTTCTCATCGTCTAGCCGAGAAAAAAATACACCGACCGCATAGATAAATGTCTTACGTGGAATGCCTACGCGTGAGCAAGAAGGAAATTTTGTAGGAGCTTTTTGAACGAAGTTACAATTTTGTTTTGATTGGTCTTAAGGTTTTCGGACGCATGATTTTTTTCAGTTTTCGGCTCAAAACTTCGCGTCGATCAAAGCTGGTGCAGATATTTCAGCACTATCTCGTAGAGCTGGGTTTGGTCTATCTAATGATATATCGAATCCTATTTGGGATACATGATTATTCCAGATTGTTGCGGTCTGCACCTATTTTGATGCAGGAGTTATGCATCATCCCAATATATAGGAGGGTGCAGAGTCATACACTGTGGAAAAGGAAAAAAATTCTGTAGAAAATGTCCTCTGTTTGTTCTTGAAAGCAGGCAGCATAAGTAGTAACTTTAACTTCAATTCTTCACACAAAAAAAACATTTTTACTGATGCTTCTTTGATATACTGGTGACTATCATGTAGAGCAAACCTTTGACTACATTGTGTTTATTTTAGATCACATGGTCCGCGTTTACCAAGTCCGTTATAAATATTAGGTCGTTCCGAAAGTAATGTCGCTTTTTTCAAATAAACGCCACATTTCATGGAATCAAGATTTTCAAGAGGCCTTAGGCGCATTCGATGCAGCATTCCATGCTCTTTCTAACGGCTATAATTCCATTGCATGATATTCAATGTGCTCTCGAGAAATTACCAAAATCTACGACTCATGCTTTTTGCCATGGTCAAGTTCGGCTATTTTTCTAAATTTTTGTACTTATTCTCCGAAGAAGCACAAGCGACAATTAGATAGAGCAAACCGTATAGGACACAAATTTATTTTTTTCTTTTCCTTAGCTTGCTTCTTAGAGTTTCTAAAACCAATTTTTCAATGCCATCAAATTCCATATTTGGCTAACTCAAACCTCACAGAACAACAAACGGCAATCAAGTCGGGTGTCATTCGACGCAGCTTTTTCTCCTCTTTCTAAAGTTATTTTTTGTTTTCTATTCATCAAGTTTTCCGGGATAAAATCATCATAACTGGGGTTTTCCGGGGCGAACCAGGCTGTACCCGAAAATTTCGAAAGTTGCTAATCTGAAGCGGTGAATGTTCATTTGGTTTGTAAAACTAGTGTCAAACCATAATTCATCTTTGTAAGTTTCAAAATCCGAAGATTTTTTGGTGTTTGATGCATTTGTGTCTGAGGCGATAATGTTAAAAGTCGGTGGCTCCATCGAAAAATCTATACAAAAATTATGACGATCTCTGGAAAGTAGGAAGATTGTGCTGTTTCCTGCAGGGTTTGCTCTATCCGCCCATTACTTGGATTCCTTCGAAGGGTTGTTGTAAAAATTTAGAAAAATTGTGAAACTTGGCCCTCTCAAAAAGCATGGGTCGCAGATTTTGATAAAATTTCGATAGGATATTGAATTTTGTGCAGTGATTATATAACGTTCAAAAAGAGTATGAAATGCTGCATCAAATGCCACCAAAATCTCTTACACATCTTTGTTCCACGAGATGTGGCGTACATTTGAAAAAAGCGACATTACTTTCGGAACGACCTAATATATCTTCTCATCTGTAACTTGATTTGTGAGATACTGCAACTACTGAGCCCTCGTGAAAACAGTTCTTAGCATATTGGTTGGACACAACTGTATCAGCAAATCAGCCATCCTCGCTACTAGCTACCTGACTTATACATGCAGAGCAATATTTGAGAGTTATAGACCAAATGCGAAAGGTACAGGTGTCAAAATCGCCATTTTCTGCCCAAAAACTTTGCTTTGAGACGTTATAAACCAAAGATTAAGTAATGCTTGAAAATAAAAAGAAGGTTTTGTAAAGCAAATTTGGCTCTTTCAAATGATACCGATGCTTTACCGTAAACCAACTGCTTCACCAGACGACGACAAAAATAAAAACGCAGCGGACTTATGGAACGACCTAATACATGCCTCCCAACTTTCCAGGCGAAAAAGCTTCTTTCTCATTCCAAAGGAAGGTGTGAGGTTCTTGAATCATGCCAATCTTCGTCAGCTAAATAGAGGTTGTTGCATCATCGGAGAACAGCGAGGTGCCTAGGTGTGTTCTAAATTGCGCACGCAACTTCTTCCACTTAAATCAATAAAGCCACTTTTGAAACATTATGAGACAAAACAAAAATTTTCGGGTGATGTTCGCTTACGAAAAACTAACGCTAATTCACTCGAAAATTTCCTGGCTTGCACAAAGGAAATCCTCTATCTATTTCTGTTCTTTAATTCTTAAATGAAGTGTGAGAATTTGTAATTGAAACATGACAAACTTAACTGAAAGTTTATAATGGAAATCGAAAAAAAACTTGTGTTTATTAGCTGGAGAAATCAGAAAGTACTTCCAAAAATTTATCTTATGTTTTTATAAACTTCAGTTTCCAATTCCAAGCTTAGAACAACAAAACCAAACCTTTGCACCTTTGCAACCTCTGCAACCTTTGCAATAGGGTCACTCTTGCAAAAGCACGCATCGACAAATCTCTCTCGTACGTAATACATCCGCACTACACAATAGCTTTAGCGCCGTGGTCGATGATAAATGATCAGGATGATTTATGCTGACAATACGTGGCGAAGAACTGTATAAGTTCGATTGCTAAAAAATACCCCGGAAGCACCGGAAGATAAACCCGTTATGCGCCCGAAAATAGCAACACTGTAGAACGTGCACGATTCGAAATACCGTCACATATAATCGAACAACGAACAGATGAGCCCAATGCCGTGACAAACAGCCGGGAAGTTTTCAAAAATATGACAGAAAAGACTGGTTGGGGGGGATGAGGAGAGGAGGGGTAAAATGATTTATAAGTTCTAATTATAAATTTCACGAGACAATACAAACATCATTGCTATCTTGTTATAAGTTCGGTAATGGTGCGACAGATATGTAAGGCAATCAAATCAAGTGAATCAAAGAACTCACAAGGGAAGGATAGTTGGATGCCGCGGCCATTCCTAATGATTTGTATACCAAAAAATGCGCCTTCGAATGCAGATTCTGAATCTGTGCTCGAAATCTGCGAAACGACCTTTTAAAGAAAGTTATGAACTTTTTTGCTTGAAAATCTAGCCTACTTTTGGATAGTAAAAATCACCAGATTTGATCTAGCCTACCGTTTGATGCTACTGAAGAAAATTTTAGACGTAGTAATACTTATTTAGACTATCTGGATCATACTCAGCATTTGGAAAGGAGAGAAAATTTTTTTATTGATGATTTTGACCCTCCGCAGGAACGCAATTCTTTTAATGAAAAAAAAACATAACTCCATTCAGATTATCGTTTCGCAGATATGAAAGACAGTCTACGAACCAGCATTCAAAAGCGCATTTTTTGGTATACAAATCATTATGAATGGCTACGGCATCCAAGTATCCTTCCCCTGTCAGTCGATTAGCAATGTCTACGTATCAGGTTTCATATTATTGCGAAGCCTAGATTCTGCAAAAACAAAAATGCAACAAAGTGCATAAGCTTGGACGAAAGGTTGAAGACTAAAAATTACTTTTTTGGTAAAATTTTATAATTTTCAGGCGGTTTCATCTCAGCACGGTAGCTTTAGCAGCATTTTCGAGATAAAAAAAAACGATGATTGGTTTTGAACTGGTTTCGCTCTTAATTGAACTGGTTTCGCTCTTACCTTCAAGACCGATATATGACCATCAAAGTTGGACAGTCGTTTTCCAATGAGTACCGTTGCACTAGTGGAGTTCCTCAAGGAGGTGTGCTTTCTCCGCTTCTCTTTTTGATTTTCACCTTTGAACTACCCGCTCTAATTGACTTGAACGGAGTTGATGTCCAGATCTATGCGGACGATATCAAACTGTATGCATCTTACAATGAATATGATTTCCTTGATGTGCATACATCGATGCAACAATCCCTAAATAAACTAAATACGTGGGCTTCTTCTAACGGCCTTTCTGTCAATCCGAACAAATGCTCATTTTTGCATCTGGGCAAAATTACCAGACAAATATGAAATCAATGGAATAGATTTGGTAGCTTGCCCACTGGTCAAAGACTTAGGTGTCTTTGTTGATCCTCAATTAAATTTTTCCAAACATATTGATTCTGCTGTCAAAAAAGCATATTCTATTCTTTTTTCAATCTTTCGTGTTATTCACTCCTCTAATCCAGTTGTTTTGACCAGACTATATAAGGCTTATGTGCTACCACATCTTGAATATTGTTCTCAAGTATGGAACCCCTCCACAAAGAAAGATATCGTTAAGATTGAAAGAGTTCAACATGTTTTTACACGGATGGTCTTTTTTCGCATGTCTCATAATATGCAAGATAGGTCCAAACCAGATTACAATGAGCGCTTGAGACTCTTTGGTTTGCAATCACTGAAACGTAGAAGAATTATTGCTGACTTAGTTTTTTGTTTTGCGATACTGCGGAAAGAGATTGACCTTCCTGCCAGCAGCTTTTGGGTCTTCAGACCTGTAAGTTCCAGGGTAGGAGGCTTCAATCTTCACTACCCTAGACTGGATAAACACTGCTATTCTGGCCTTTTCAATTTTTTATTCTATCGATGTGCTCGCTGGTTTAGACGACTGCCCGCTAAGTTGCAGTCGGCTAATACTAGTCGGGCTTTCAAGAAAGCTCTAGAAAAGTCAGAAATTCCCAAATCTGTTGAGAGTGATTCGTACTTGTGCTGATGTTTTCGTTTTCTTTTGTAAGTATTTGATTCAGGTAGAAACCATAGCCATAGCCTGTCTGAATTAAGAAGTCTACGATGTGGTTTTTTTTTATATAGCCTTTTTTTTATAACCTTTGTCTTTTCTCTGTTTTGAGTTCGTTCTAATGTTTCTTTTTCAGATCTGGCTCATGAGCGCTTTCTTGTCTGGTGACTATTTTGTGCTGTATGAATTATGGCTGATATTTTATGCTCCATCTACCGTCTGGACTGCAACTGAATCTCTATTTCCTTATGCGGCATCAACTGTATCAGCATCAACATCAACATTCTCATACGTGCGATGGTAGTCCGACATCTGTTTTGCCATATTCGAGCGAACACGGCCACTGAGATTCGTCTTTCTACATATACTATTTCTTTCTGCATTTCTTAGGCTTTGGCCATACTTTGCCTGTGTTGCCCATGTTGCCTGTATTCTCTTGTTGCCGGTGTTGCTATGTTGCCGTTGTTGCTCGTGTTGCCGGCGTTGCCATGTTGCCGGTGTTGCTCATGTTGCCGATGTTGCCGGTGGTGTTGGTGTTGCTCGTGTTGCTCATGTTCCCAGTGTTACCGCTCAAAGGCGGTGGCGCTGGGGGCATGGGTGGCGCGGGTGACACTGGTGACGTCGGCGGCGCCGGCGGCGCGGGTGGCACTGGTGGCGTCGGCGGCGCCGGTGACGCGGGTGGCACTGGCGGTGTCGACAACACCGGCAGGGTATGGCCAAGGCCTTATAACCCATATCAAGCCACCATGTTAGTGCAGGCCTGAACAACAATCTTCCTTTTCCCAACCTTTAAAGCTTGCTGACTTGCTCTAGTTGAGTTATTAACGCGGAATTTTGTTGATTTTCTCTCGGAGCATTGGTCTCTCCCCGGAATTCTTTTGGGCAAGGTTTTTTTTTCTGCTACTCTACTGACCAAGCCCGCTTTGCTTACTTTGGTATTTCGAGAGCACTTTGCTAGCGTACGAAGGATCACCACCTCCACAACTTGCAGCAACCTATTGATCTTCTCGATTACAATGTTCCATTACAACACTTCTTATTAATCAAGTATTCTCGAGTAACTGACTCTTCCTATTAGCCTCATGCGGTGGAGTATATCCACCATGCAATCCTGAGTTAGATAGTTTATCTCAGGGACGTTTTGCTAGCAGTAATGGGGGCATGGGTACCATCTCCATGATCACATCTTTATGACAATTGTAGTCCAGAGCAGTCACATGCAAGCTCTATCAAACATACTTCTTAACTAATTTAAAGGTATGGACCCAACGGCACGGTGGACCTTGACTGGGGTTGTTCGATTTACTGTGTGTGTATTTTTTTTCTCTTGTTCTTTTTGTAAGGAACGCCATAGAGCGTATGGATAAATAAATAAATAAATAAATAAATGATGATTTTGAAAACTTTGAGCGGGGGGGGGGGGAAGGGGAGCAATGTTTTGTCAGACGAGACTGTGCCGTCTAACCATAGATTTTATTAGGTTGGCACATAAGTAATGCAACTTTTTATACAACTTTTGTCTATTTGAACGTAGCGCATTCATTTTTTGGCAATATAAGGAATATGATGTAAGCTTCTAATGCACACATTTTTGCCGAATTTTAACATCTTATGTGAGGATTACGGTAGGTTTACGTTACTACGGGAAAAATTTTAGAATGCATCAGATTTTGCTGAAACTTGGCCTATAGGGCTTATTTGACATGCTGATCACAAAAATGAGATCCGTTTCGCATGAAAAGGCCTCGTTCGTAAGATCAAAAGATGAATTTCATTTTAGCGACAAATGAATATGATATTCGTGTTTACCGCATAGGATTACCCTATAGTGCAAAGTTATAGCGAATTCTGACTTTTCACAGCTTAGTTATTGACAAATTGCCTTCAAAACTTGACGCATTTGACTTGTTCAACTTCTCAAAGGCGCCCCACCTTAATTTGTGTTTAAATTTCATTTCTTTTTCACTGATTCCAATGTGCCAACTTCCAGCTACATGCTGCCTATAATTGCTTTTTCATATGTTTGAATCAGGTTTCGTAGGGCTTCATGTTTGCCAAAAAATCGTGAAACCTCGATTTTCAGCAGTTTTCAAAAAATGCTTAGGTTTTTTGTACTACGTTATCAAAAATCAAACGGTTTGCACAGACTTGCAGCTTACATCACGATGCCACAAAATGAGATTGCTACATAAAATAGGAAAAAAGTTACGGGAAAAGTTGCAAAACTTATGTGCCAACCTAACATAAGAATGGGGAATAAGATAGACAAGTGGTCAAAAACAACTCCTTGCAAGGCTAAAACTTTCATGATATCTATAAAATTACCTCCACCGTTTACGTTCAGTATCAACATGCAAGATAATAACACATCGACCATTTACACAAGTAAATCACAGCAAGGTGAATAATCCACTTCAAATTGGATATATATTAGGTCGTTCCAAAAGTAATGTCGCTTTTTTAAAACATATGCCACATCTCGTGGAACAGAGATATGTAAGAGATTCTGGTAGCATTTGATGCAGCATTTCATTCTCTTTCTATTGGTTATGAAGTTGTTGCAATACAGTCAATGAACTTCCAGAAAAGAGTCAAAATCTGCGACCTATGCTTTCTGAGATGGCCAAGTTTTACAATTTTCCTAAAATCTTATAACAAACCTCAGAAGGAGTTTAAGTAGACAGTATGGCAGACCAAGAACTAGATGGGAAGACGACATACGAAAGCACTGTAATGTCTTTGAATCTGCTCGTAAATGGCAAGAACTAGTTATGGATTCTCGTGAATGGAGGCGAATAGAACATGCATATATGGTCACATACTGATTAACGGAAGCCTCAGACAAAATCATCACGGTATTTATCATTAACATGTAGAACCGTTGAGTATGAATAAAAGATAAAGATAAATGGGTGGAGCAAACCCTACAGGAAACAGCACAACTTTTTTCTACTTTTCAGAGCTCGTCAGAATTTTTGTATAGATTTTTTGATGGAACCACCGAATTTTAGCAGGCTTGTCTTAGACACAAGTGCATCAAATACCGCTAAATTGTCGGATTTTGAAAACTACAAAGATGGATTATGATTTGGCAACAATTTTACAAACCAAACGAGCATTCACGCTTCGGTTTAGCAACTTTCGAAAATTTCGGGTAACCTTGGGAGTGCCTTGGAAGTTGAATTATGATGATTTTATCCCGGAAAACTTGATGAATCAGAAACAAAAAACAACCGCTAGAGAGAGGAGAAAAAGCTGCATCGAATGACATCCGAGTCGCTTGCCGATTATTGTTTTGTGAGGTTTGACTTGACTAAATATGGAATTTGATGGCATTGAGAAATTGATTATAGAAACTCTGAGAAGCAAGCTAAGGAAAAGAAAAAATTACTCTGTGTTCTATAGTGTTTGCTCTATCTATCTGCCGCTTGTGCTTTTTCGGAGATTAGGTACAAAAATTTAAAAAAATTGCCGAACTTGACCATGGCAAAAAGCATGAGTCGCAGATTTTGGTAATTTTTCGAGAGCTCATTGAACATTATGCAGTGAAATTAGAACCATTAGAAAGAGGATAAAATGCTGCATCGAATGCTTCTAAGGTCTCTCAAAAATGTTGATTCCACGAATAGTGGCGTTCATTCGAAAAAAGCGACATTATTTTCGGAACGACCTAATACAATATGCTGGAATAAACTTTGATAATTTTTAACAAGAACGATACATGGTAATATAGACACATAGGCATCTATGTATTAGATTGAGAAAAAGACATAAAAAGTCTAAGCACTTTTTTCTTGCAAAATTGAGAAAGTAGAGGTTACTAGCTTTGAGTGATGATGTGAGTGATATTATCCATGAGCAAATAAATTTTAGGTGCATCAAAAACTATAAAGTTCAAGAAATTTCTGATGATGCGATTGAGATTCCGTCCAATCAAGTTTCTTTTTTTACGGAAAACAACATAAGATGGTATGTTGTGTCACATTTTGACTTTGAACGAAAACCTTTCATTCCTTATTGTAACACTACATAAATGAACTGATAATCGGTTTTCTGTGGCCGTATTCATCATTCATACCTTGAGGTAAATTCTACCTACAGGTAGTTTTATCACTCATTATCAGCAAAATTACATTAAATTACATTACCTCAAAGTATTTTTGTAAGTACGGGTACTTGCTGATAATGAGTGATAAAACTACCTGGAGGTAGAATTTACCTCAAGGTATCAATGATGAATACGGCCACTAGATGCTTTCAAGGTATAACAGTAGTTTGATACAAGTCACAATACCTACATCAACATTAAAAGGACGAATTCTATCAAGAATAGCTCAAGCAAACGATAAGATGTGTAAAGTTTAAGATAGTCCGTCCGTCTTCATTAGAAACACTACTAGTTTTCTACTACTTTCATTAAGCTCGTCACTGAGAACAAATAGACGATTAATTTTAAACGCTTTTCAGACAGATGTAATACCGTGAACTCTATAGCTGTAATGAGTTAATAGACAGGATCGTCACCCATTTCTAACAATAAGATACATAGGTATCACTAGCAAAATTGTTTTCAACTACTTACTGAAAAAATAAATATACGTTATGTCAAATTACGTACGTAGTGAATTGTAGATTGAGATCAGAACCGAAACTTAAGAACGCCAAGTCACGCTAAGCGTGAGGTGATCACTTTGGCCAAGAATTCGTATGAATTACTGCATATGTTCCTATAAATGTCAAGCCCATGGTGGCTAGATATTAGTTGGAGATACTTGTGTACGAAATACTAATACAAAAATGATACCTATGTTATCTAATCATCCACGCAAATAGTACACATGTGAGCACCCTGCTTTTCAAATTTTAAAACTATAAAAAAATGAAAAAAATGTGATATAGTTTTTTGACAAACAAATGAAGCACTAGAATTTTATAAAAACATTTTTTTAGCACATGTTCAATCAACGTTGAGAAAAATGAAAAATTCCACGACAATGTTCAGGATATTAATGTCAGCGCTCAAAATTTATAAAATAAAAATAAATAAAATAAAATTAACAACAACAAATGTCCATGGAACTGAGATTTGAAAGAATAGTTGCGGTAATAGTACTTTACACAAGCCCTCTTTAAACACCCGTTCAGATCGTACATCAAATTTACACGATCGTAGTATTCTTTTTCTTTGAACTAATGCGGGTTTAATCTATTCGTATAGTCTGATCGGGGTAACTGACTTGCTCTAAGATATGCTACATCAGCAAAATTCTACCTGGCAGCAAACGACGATAACATGATGCAAAATGCTGGAATAGGGAAGCCAAAGAGGACAGGCAAAGACATAACTGATTTGAATGAAGTGAAAAAGAAGGGGTGTTTCAAAAATTGCACCAAAATTTTAGGAAGGAGAGCAGCCTTCCAACAAGAAAAAGAAAGATATAAATAAGCAGTTATGCTAATAGCATAGTTGCGCACAGTTTTTTGCTTCAATTTCGCGTAATCCGATAGGAAAAATGCAAATTTCGATGAGAGAAAGACCTCAAAAGTTAAAACCACTTTTGCCGGACCGGAAAAATGCAACGCAAATTGCATTTTGCAAATCTGCAAATGCCATAGATCGCTTTCGAGAAGGCGGTCAGCATTTGGGGTCATTTACAAATCCTGCAACAATAAGGCGATTTCCGTGCAAGGACCGCCTTGTTTAGTCAATTGGGGCCCTCCAGAACTGAGACGAAGCTTCCTCCTATTAACTGAACAACTCAAAACATCTTCCTTTTCCTCCTTACGATAACACGATGAATGGCAGCTATAAGCTGCTACACACACCGGCTGCTTAATGCCCACCCTCGCTTGCAATTGCTGCTCCGGCAAAAAGCCTCGAGGAATTTCGTATGCTAAATGTACTCAAGTGTGAAGTTATTGCAGCTGCTCTTTGACATTTGCGCATGTTTCGCAAATTCGACTTGTTCTTTGTTTTGTAAAAAGACGAAGTTGATCATGAGGGCAGCGCAGCTAGGTGAATGGAGATTCTGCTACTTTACTTGGTAATGAGGATAAAGGAGGTAGGTGGTACTAAAGTGATTTTTAAGAAATCAGCTACCTTTCAAAACTGACAAGAGTTCCATAATTATGCTCAGAATGTGCACATAGCAGTACATAATACTAATACTTTCACATTCTCCTTTCTGATACATTCTGCAACCACGCTTACTAGCACTGAAAGGCGCTACATAATTGCTCAAAGATTGAAGATTTTGAAATCAGATAATGGACTGAATAGAAAAGCAGTGAAGACTTACGCTTAACTTAGCTTTGAAGTAGCTTGGATGATTGTTGCTGCGCGATTCGGCGCGGCAGCGATGATGGTTAATCTTGCTGGGCTAAATTTGATGCGATTGCGACAATTCATAAAAGCTACCAAATGGCATTCGTGAACCGTGCACGATAATTTTGTAGACATTTAGCAAATCAACAATGAATGTTGACGGATTTATGGGAGGTATGTTTTAGCCTCACGCTCTGGCGGTTGGCGGCGGATCCGCATAGGCGAACTCCCGTGAAGGAGCGCGAATAGTCAAAGGTCTTAAAACATCTATAGCATAAGGCAACGAAACTGCACCGTGTTTTGGGTTGTGTTTAGTGTTATGTAGCTTGGTTGTACAGTATTCATGTTGTTGATTGATACATACGATGAAGTCATCATTAATCGGCGTTCTGTTCCGCTAATATCTTGTCGATTGGGCAAGGGAAGTCCGCTGCAGCGGCCGCAGAGGGGTTGGACCCGCGACGTGTAAGCGTTGAATGCTGGCAATGAGCAGAACTGCTACAAGTTGATACTACAATGAAAAAAAAACGAGTAGTAAATATTTATCTCTGGTATGTACATAACACCACGCATAAAAAGTGGAAAAGTAGAGTGAATTTAATGAAGGACTTGCTGTACTATACCCGATATGTCGGAACTGTTGATGTAATACAGGAAAAACATTCAAAATGGTAAAATTATTACTGTGAGCCTACACCGCTAATCACGGGATGGTCAAAGAACATCGCTATGAGAGTTACAAGAAAGGTGAAAACAAAGCAGACCAGTCCCTTTATACATGTATTTAACTTCCTATTGTGCGACTGGAAGGAAAAAACAGATGGAAAACGAAAAGGGGTGTAGTACTTTGTCACAGCACAAATGCTCCCATAACCGTGAGCTGCTTGTGATTGCATACTAAGCTTGTTGCCGTGCGATGTCAAAAGAAAAGTTTAACCCCTCTTTAACGGTTGTTTGAGAATTTGGCACAGCAATATTAACCTGGCCTTGAGTACGGTAGCATAAGGTATGTCTGCAAAAGCATCCACTAGAAAAGCTGAGAGGAAATGCTTATTACTGCATAGCGGTGATATAATGACCACAGAGATCAGCTAACAAATTAGAGCATGTACTATAAAATGTAGTAAACAAAAAACTTTTAAGATCTAATTAACGCGGTTGAAGGTGGTAAAATAACAACTAAACCAACCAAGTGACTCAAATCATACACCTCACTTATTATCATACATCTATATACAGGTAGGTTCATAAAAGGGAAAATGGTAGTTTACAAGAATTGCCTCTTTTGTAAGACTTAGCAATGATAGCGAGCGTTTTATGCGCGTTGTTTGGTGCGTATCACAACCTTGGATTTTATTACAGCACACTTATACGGTTAAGGCACTAGAACTGCCCTTACTTGGAGGAGGAGGTAAAAACGAAGGCCTATGAATCCGTCTCTTCTTGACTCAGCAGAACTGTACGCAAAGCTTGTTACCGAGTTGGTCAGCATCAAGCCATTCACGAAATGGACGTAGTTTTATCGTAGCTGGTGCATTGGAACGTCTACCAATGATGGCCAGACGGAATACTTGCAGATGTTCTGGTGAGAAGATCATGGTGGCCGGCACGCGATAGACGGCTAGTCGACGCATACGACGTAATTGCGGAACAGTACAACGGAATGTGATCTGCAAAATACGATGCTAATCCTCTATAAAACCTGCTGAGTTGATTTTTGGACACGTAAGAATATATGACATACATTTCGACATGATCAATAGATGTATCAATTTTCAAAGACTCTTGATAATTTTCGCTCTCTTTTATTTTTTCAAATTGTGCAAAAAAATCCTCCACTAAGCACTTCAAAGAGTCTTGTGTCAGCCGACAATTTTTGGAGACGAATTTGGCAATAAGCACAGCAAAAGTTTGTGAAGACGGAAAGGGGAAAAAGCCAAGAAGAGCCGAAATAGTTAGATTTATTTCAAGACTAATTCATATGATACTGTAGAAAACGTGCAATATCTCTTCTATAAAACATTTTCTTCTCAATACTTTCTGAATCTATATAGACAATCATGGAAAGTACCTCTCTTGCTTTCGGGAAGAGCGGCCCTAATGGAATGCGTTGCGTTGTTGGGTTCCACTGCGGTAAATCACCATCAGACTGACCAAGATATGTGGACATGTTGAATTTCGCTTCACTTTGGAGCCATCCTGGGGTCTGAAAATAGAGAGATGTAAACAGCAATACTTTTGAAGAAGATGGAAGTTTTTGACTAGCCTGAATCTCATCGGACTCCGATGTTGGATCGGTACCACCGGCTGCGGCCTGGAATGCGAACCATGCCGGTATGTCTGTCGTACATTGTCCTGCCACAAATAGCTCAGCTATCGATGAATCGATCTGCAAGGAGAGTCAATATCAATTGTGATCGCAAATGGAGAAGTTTAATTACCATGATGGTATGAGCGTTTTTGCCAAAGAACTGAACCGCACGCAGCAATTTTGCCGCTTCTTTTGCTGTCCACTGCGCATGAGCGGCGAGCAGAAGAGAACGATATTCGTGATGCCCTAATAAATTGCAAGTAGGGTGTCGGAAGAAGTCACCTGTAATAAAAAATGTACTAAAACCAAGCAGTGCTAAATACATTTTTTGATCAGTGCAAGCGAGATCAAATGCGTTTGACTTGGAAGGATTTAATTGTAGCGCGGTAGTTAGTCGGAAGTTCCGAGCATAGCAGAAAGAAATCTTCGGAACTTCCCGCCTTCCCATTTACGCATTAACTTAATCAAATCAAACAAGGATCTTTGCGGATTGTGGCTGAAAATGGTTTTTTCACTATATAAGTAAACCTTGGTTGCACTTGCGGGTTAAAATGCTTTTTGTTCACGTTTTGAATGTCGCTTAAAAAGCGCTACTTTCGTTTCACTTTGAAATTGCTTTGATCCCATTTCCAACTCCTCCAAACAAAGCTTCAATGCATCCAATACCCTGAATGAAGTCTAGACTTCTGACCCACTCATCCGCAAATGCTGCTTACTCCCTTGGCATCTTCGTAGTCTCAGCGGTTCCCCTTAAGTGTCAAAGTCCCGCACTTCAAAGTGGAGTGGTTATGGCCCGGCATATGATCTAACATGATTGAGCGCACGGGCACGCGATAGCCCTTTACGTCATTCGTGCAAATTCGTATCGACAGCCGATTACGAACTGGTAATAATTGTCATGAGATATAATTGATAGATAGATAAAAACACTATGAATAGGGTAATTGTTGAGCGTTAGAAACTAGTTTTACACGGATCTTTCAGTGATATTGCCATCGTAAGCTGTAAGCTTAACAAAAAATCTAGTAGAAATTTTACGGTGAGATTATGGTAGCAGTTTCAGAAATACATACAGAGTCTGGAAAAGTGATGGTGGTTCAAGCTGCCCACAAGCAATAAAAATTTCCAAAGAACTTTTTCCCTAAAGTCTTTCCAGCAATGTAGATTACCATATTATAATACGTTCGAGATAAGCGAAACTCATGAAATCATGTCATAGAAAGAGTCTCCCGGAAGTTCTGGTTAGTAATTCTGAACTTCCGACTTCTGCCAGTAGAAAATCTCCAAACTTCCGATTAAGTATTACTCGTCTAAATTATCAGTTTATACCGATAAAATTGTCCAAGCTGCAACATCTCGTTCAAATTCAAAGTTTCCTTGAACCCAAAATAGCATCTCTTCTTAGCAGCTACAGCAAATCCTCTAACAGACACACATTCGAAAACCTGTTTCCCTATGTCCAAGACAAACTTTTTCTCGCCTTCTTGATGAATAAAAAAAGTAACACGTAACCATGAAAGTAAACTACGCGACAGCAGTAAATGACAGGAAAAATTAGGAACGCAATCAACGACATTCCATCAATTCAGAGATAATAAATCAAATCAAAAAATGTGTGTTCAGCAACAGTGACAGTATGCCTTTGTGGATTAAAGACGACTATAGCCTATCAGTGAAAATTTCGCAGTGTGTGTGTTCCTCCCTCCCCCCCCCCCCCCAAGAAAAAGTCCCATTCTCGCCTCTTTAGACAATGAAGATTACATGCAAGGCGATGTGTGCTGCAGCGCAGCTAAGATTACTGCAGATTACGTACCGCTGTGCGATTACGGTATGCAAATAACTGGCAAAGCGAGTGGTAACGAAAAATAATCTCCCAGTATTGTGCCAAAAATATTTTCATCTCAATAGCCCGCGGTATTTGTAAATTTTTAGAACAGATTTAACATGCTAGCAAATTTGTTTCGGATTGAATACGTATTTTGAAATTGTAGAACTCTGCTTTCTCTCAGCCTTTCCGCATTCTCCCACATATGACAGAAAATTAACAAAGAAATCGATATTTGCAGGAAAGGTAGTTTTTGTTCCAGAAATTGTAATCTTGAGATAGTGAACACCACTCATACTACGCATTACAGTGTATTTTCTCAGTGGTGTAGATATCGTTAGAAGTGATGGAAAATAAAGGATCAAATGTACATGTCATATGTCGTGATAGTTGAGGGTTTTTGTTTGATTCAGCCATCTATTTGCTTATGTGCTTTTATTATTGAATTGATGTCTTTAGATTCTGATAGTAGCATAGAAATATCGAAGAACTAACAACAATTCACCTTGAGCTATCTTGAATTTCTTTCGCTGCTAATTCTCTGCGAAAAACACTCAACGATGCCCATATCACCTAATTTTTTCGCTATTAAATCTTCCCAAAACACATAGCGATGTCTTATGTGTATGATAAGGAAGTAAGCAAGCTTTTGTTAGCGTAATAAAAACAGCTTGCATGCCTTTGTCTTGGCTTTTGGCACTGCGTAAGACAACTCGCCCTTCCCCCCTCTTCTCTCTCTCTCTCTCTCCTCCTCCCCCCCCCCCCCCATCCCATTCCTCCCGCCTCGCAAAAAAGGGTACACGAAGCTAAAGAGGATTGAATGTTGAGGTAATCCGCTTAGGTAGCACGAATACTTAGACTTAGTATGATTTTTTGAGGCGATTTGGCGATTTTTAGTCGACGGGATGGCGGCAAAAGGATTATAAAATTTTCAAGGTTTTTTTTTTATGAAATCGCTATTTTTGAAGTGGAATTTGCTATGGCGCACACCCCAATAACAACTACTAGCGTCCGATCGCATGCCTAAACGAATTCAAATCGCTTATTTTGACTTCACAACATGGATAATTGCATTAACTTACTTGCTCCCTGCTCTCCACACTCAACTCAAATCTTGTAATATGTTCGTCATACTTACACTATATCGTCTCCCCCCCCCCCCCTCGTCTAGCTTCTGAGATTCACGATGCTACCAGTCTCATTGTACAATAAGCAGTGTCTCCAATGTACAAATATCATCAACATAAAGAAAATAGAGGGATAGATCTACATAGCGTATGCTGGTGAGACACCCTGTTAGATACCTTCACCTCTATACTTTGGTCCAATTCACTGCCCTTAGATTTTACAAGTAGCAATGGAATATCAAGAAAAAACTAGCGCCTTATCATGATTCTTTAACAATGAATTTTTTCTTGCATCAAAACTTCCCCGAAAAAGTATTAAGCACTGGTTTACACGCTTTGATAAACAGCTACGTAGGCCTTTGATAACGCAGTAAAAAACTATAATGCATTTCAACGATGCACAATTCTCCCCTCCTCTCCCTCGCAAAACATTGGCAGGCTAAGACAGCGGGGATCAAATGTGATTGAGGGAATTCACTCATGTAGCAAAAAGAAATAGAAATAGATATACTTGATAGATATGATTTTTGTCGATTTAGCGATTTTAGTCGAAGGTGGCGACAAAGCGGATTGAACTATTTTCGAGATTTATTTCAATAAAATCCCTATTTTTGGAGTGGAAGATACTATGGCAGGTGCTTCAAAACTACTACTATAGTCAGTCCATCACATGCTGCTAATTTTAAAATTCAAAATTTTGAAATAATTTCTAGACATCAATAATCTCGCTTATTTTAATCAAAATACCTGCTGAAAACAAGTAAAATTCAAACTTACCATCTCCCATGACTCCTTTCGGCAGTATTTGTGTGATATCCATTCTCAACACGTCTAGGTAAAGCGTCCTTTTTACACGACTATCGGTAATGCGTTTGAATTGTTTATTGACTCGTCGCCATTTTATTACATCAAACGGTGACGAGTAGTCAAAGATGAGGTTCCTAAAACGGAGATGGTTACAGTAGGTTAGTGACGAGGTATGTGCGCATTTAGACTAATTTCCAACAGATTTCACCGTAAGTTTTTTGCAAAAAAATACTGTTTCAAGAAGGCTATGTCAAAGCAGGTATGCAGATGCCTTCGTTTTCTCGGGAAAAAATGCTTCTATTATATAATACCAGTGAGCCAGTAATCAGAGGTGCTAGGTTTGCATCCGCGCGCTTCGGAACCGCGCCTCAGTTTCCCGCTATTTCATGATTTTTGAATTGGCGTCGTGATTCTTCATATATTAGATTCGAAGATAAGGTGAATTGATAGAATTGTGATTTTGGTGCTTTGAGAAACAATTGTTCCAAAAAGACTACTAAAGAGAAGAACCAGAAAAGGTTGCTAACGTGAACATACAGAAACTTATTTTTCTGTACTATCCAAAAATTCGAAGGTGAGGGTCGCGCAGAGAATAGTGTTACGGTAATTTATTTGGGGTGGGGGAACGAAAGCCGCCAGTTTGAGCCGACTTTCGCGGCCAACTGGTTTTTTCGCAGTGTTGTTGCATGTCGTTCCAGGACCAGCAATCCGCGGAGGCGGCCCAAACTCGCGGCTTTCGTTCCCCTACCCATTTATTTGCGAGCAGCAACGGTATACATAGACTCCAGGTTTTGGCCAAATAATCGATGTTGTAAAACAGCTGTGAATAAGGTAAGCACCAAAAACTGACCCCGAATCCATACAGTAAAAAATGTTTACTGTAGCAAAATAGTCCAATTTGATTTTGTCAAAGGGAGATGTGCTACATAGACTGATTATGCGGTGCAAGCACCTTTAGAGTGATTCACGCTACAACCCCACTCCAACTTTAGCGTTTTTGACCAAGTAACTGTTGTTTCAGGACGGGAATGTCACCTTCCATTATAACGCCGAATATCGCTGGTGATGTAAAACAAACGAGCTGAAATGATCAAGACTGTTTTTTGTCAACAAGGTTTTGAATTCACGGTATTTCCCATTTTATATTCTACATCTAGCACCTGGCAACATTTATTTATGCAAACATTCCAAAGACCGCACATCGCTGCTCATTCGAGCCCAAAATCTCTGCAAATAGCGCGCCCGAACTCAACATTTCCGATTAGTGCTTTCGGTAAACATCGCTATTTTTTGGGTACATCGGCTTCCCCAGATCTTGTCCAAAGATCGAACACTTCTTTTTACTCTTGAAAGCTATTTACTTCGAGCAAACGAAAACGGAGCATCTTTTCCGTCATCGAGTGTTTCACAATGTCAGCTGATGTACGAACTCCCCAGAGAGAAGTTAAGCTGCGAGCCCAAAATCTCTGCAAATAGCGCCCAAACTCCGCCCAAATTCAACATTCCAGAATATGCTTCCGGTAAACATCGCTGCTTTTGGGTACATCGGCTTCCTTAGCTCTTGTCCAAAGATCGAACATCTCTTCTCTTTACTCTTGAGAGCTATTTACTCCGAGCAAACGAAAACGGATCATCTTTTCCGCTATCGATGTTTCACGATGTCAGCTGATGTTCGCACTCCCTACTTAAGCAGCGAAGAGGGCTAGGAAAAAGGGAAATTGAAGATCAACTAACCAAACATTGTCAGGCAGCTCGACCGTGGGCTTTTTCTTTGTCTGCAGTTTTTTCTTCGATATAGACTGAATTTTCATGTCTTTTTCCACATTTAATTTAGCAAATAATCTTCTTAGCTTATTGCTTAGCATTATCTGAAAAGGAAACCTTTAAACATACTTTTACTGAAGAACCGAGAAAGAAACGCGTGAAATCTTACGATTCCTATGGATCGAAGAAAGAGAAGATGATGAGTGGGAAAGTCCAAGAGCGGTAAAATTCTTGAGATATGTGACAGATCAAGAATAACTTCATTCAACTAATGAAAAAACAAAACTAATGCGTGGGCGCGACACATCCATCAACATGTTTTCAAGTCCAGGAAATCACTTAGTTGCATTAGATAACAGATTGAAGAACTTAGAAATGAATCTACGAATGAGGAAAATAAAGCAGAACTGCAGAGGTGTGAGGAGAAAAGACGGAAGCTTCACAATGCAAAACACAGATGAGCCGAAGAAAAGAAAAATTCAAGCATTCCAGGGTAAAAAAAAAGCCAAAAAAGCACGAGTTACTGAAAGCGGAATGAAAAGGAAACAGATTGAGTGTACATAAAGCTGTAGCATGTACTAAGCGATAGGATGTAAAAAAAATCAGACCTAACAAGGGAATAAAAACATCATCAAATGAATACTGTTTAAGAGATCTTACTAATAAATTTAATAAATACAATATGTAAATGAGGAGTTGTGAGTGCGAATGGGTGCATGAACCAAAGATAAGGTTTGGTTCAAATAATTAAGCCCCGAAACCGAATAATGTAAAAAACAGGCAAAAACATTGAATTTCTTGCGTTCCTATTTACTTTTGACATCTTTGTCAAATTGCCTTTTATCAAGCAAAGAACGAATAATCAAGACGATTATTTGCTCTAAATAACATGATGGATGAGAATGGTTGAAATGATGAAAAAATTATGAATGCCAATTCAATGAGAATGAGTAGATTTATGGACAAAGCTATGTGACAAATGATCAAATAATTTGATAACAGAAAAAAGACAGTGATTCGTACTGTCCGAACAACCGTATCAAATTCGGCCAACACCGAAATGTTGACATTTCCCACGAACCAGGACAACGCCGTGCAAGCCACTCCCCTTCCACTTCACATCCCCCCTCCTCCTCCCCCTCTCCGCGATAAATGGCGCAAAACCTTCGGCACTTATGTGGAATGCTATGGATGCCAATGCTTGGTTATCAGCAGGAGTGTTGGAAAATCATTCGCAAAGGTAAGTTTTGTGTGTGCATGCGATAACGACCCGGAGATCTGGAAAGCTTATTTGCAAAGGATGAATCATTTCTTTCGACGGAAATTCTGCAGGGAACTCTATCTGCCTTGCCACGAGGGGAGAGGGGGGGGGATAGGAGGAGGAAAAGAAATCGGGCTCGAAAACAATGGAACAAATTCTGAATTGGGTAAAAATTTCGAATCTAATAGTTGTTTACTACTAGATAGTCAATGAACGTAATTAGTTGTAATTCTACTCAATTCTAATAAAAATGTCCCACATAGCAAATGTGTTATTAAGAAAAAAAAATTCATTAAAAAGTGAACCCACAATCCCTCTGTGTCAAGAAATCAGAATAATACATCTTTCATCTAGCTGCTACTGTTTGACAGGTGGCAATCATCGAAGGAAAAAATAAATCGCTTCCAGATGCTATCAATTGCTAATGTCACATAATGCTATTAGAAGTGCCTAAGAGAAAATTAACAGAGGGAATACTAAGATCGCTAGCGCGCGGGAACAATACGTATTGTCACACTTTTGTATGAGAACGGGGAGAATATGTAGAGACGGATTAGTACGAGCACACACAATGCGATCTGTGCGCTCCTCCCCCCCCCCCGCTACCTAGAAATTATTCTGAAAAATCACGGATTTTTGAAGTGTCAACAATTTATGCGCTCACTCGTCGAGCACGATGGCGCCAAGCGGAGGACCCGACGACGTAAAAACGCAGAAAGATCGTTGAAGTCGGAATGCGGGCGCTGAACATATATATAGTCCAACATGCACGAAATAAAGGGGGGGAGGAAGGCAAATTTGCCAATGAATAGCTTATGGTATGCTTTTTTCGAAGTTCATGGGCTGGGAGATAGTGATAAGGCGTGCCGAGGTAGTGTCTTTGCGGCGACCACAATGATTTGCGTAAAAAGTATCCACAGAGCGTAAAATTTGAGATCTTGTGGTCCTGACCAGAAAATTACTATCAGTTAGGTTATGTGCTTTTAAAATGAGTTTAGTGAATTAATAGCAAGTGGATTCGAAGCAAGTAAGAATAGCAAAAGCAAGTAGAATTGATAGAAGTACTGCGCTTGCCTTCTTGACACAACTGCGCCTAAGAAAGGCCCCTAGGCGCGTAACTTCAAGTTTTGCGCTCTACAGCCATATCCTAAGCGCTAAACTGATTGAACTGCAAGGAGACACTTACGGTAAAAATGCCCGAGGGATAGAAATCTAATAATAAATGACAAGTTAAATAAAAAAATCTTCAAGATTTTCTTTTCTTCTCACCCTCTCTCATTTTTCGTAAACTATTACCGAGTAAGACTGCGAACGTTACAATATGAGTAAGTATTAACAATGAGGATAGTTTCCGCAAACGAGCAAAAGACAAAAAAGAGGGCGTGCGGCCGTGGGCGGAAACGGAACAAATAATTCACAGTTCCAATTGCCAGAGGGCCCCTTCACTTGATTCTTTTGCGTCAGCCACAAAACGTTCAGTATCGTACATAGTGTAACAATCCAGAATAATCCCAAGGTGTCATCATTTAAACACAAATCCAGAACTTTTTACCCCCTCCTCATGAGCTCAAAAGTATCACACATGACGTCACATAGGGCATCGTAATCTGAGGATGTCGCAGTAAAATCCGAATTTTCGCTCAAAGTCACATAGATTTTATGACAATTGGTTCAGTGGTGACGCCTTTGACTCCAGTTCATGGGCATTTTGTTGTACGGGGGTGGGGAGGGGCAACAGCAAGGGATGCTTGGGAATACAAAATAACTAAACTCCAGAGTTGAAAAGTTTGCGAAAAGTAGGAACGTTACTGGGTGACGAAGGCCTAGCTTTGCGAGGCTTTGGTTTAGGAGGAGACAAGGATGGTAGATTCTTCAAGATTTGGTTCTAAAATACCGACCCATATATATCTCAAGCATATAATGGGTTTGCCTGGATTTATGGCTGCAATTATGATTCCATGATTATAAATATTATAGTTCTTCCCACGGAAATTGTCATTACTCCTATGCCTAGAAATCCGAGACCTGTCCCTTAGAAGCCAGCCATCATTTTTTCCTAAAATAGCACTCGGAGGCTGCCGAAAGCAAAAGTAAATCAAAATGAAGGACCTGGAATTTCAAGAGCACAGTAGGCAATAAAAATTTTACGAAATTTCTGGCGGACAAAAAGAAAACCACAGCACGGGTAAAGATAAAATCATTTTGCTTAGATTTCCCGCTATCCTGTGTTCACGCAAGCATTACCTTCAAAGTCAATATCAAATTTTTTTCAAATTTTTAAAAGGTGGATGGGAGATCAAGGGGTGTGATATAGACTTTGCTGAAGGGCATAATGACTCTCGTAACCTTTACAAAATGGAGGTAGCTAAAATCCACAGCCAATTTAGGCTGCTGTACTATATATGCTCGGTTAAAAAAAAACATTTTTCGTGGGTGTGTGAGTTCCGAAAACAAAATCATAGAATCCCAAAAAATTGGTCAATTTCGAAAAAGAAGGCTACTCTCTTGCGTATTTAGTTTTCCTACCTTATCTCCACATATGTCATTGTGCAAGGAATTTTTTCAGACTTTAGATTATGATTACGCTTTTGTAGTGTTATCAATTCACAGCATATTTAGCTTCCCTAGCTTGAATTTGCAGAAGAATTTTTTTTAAGATCTGTTTGTTAAGTTAGTACATTACAGCATTCCACGTAAGAAAAATTCTTTGCATAACTCCTTTTTCTTTCAGAATAGAAAAAAACCTATGCTGATTTTAGTTTTCCCATGTGGCTCAAAATAGATGGGAAAACTTTGAAGTATCAAAAACGAGTTTTTTCAGCATACGAGATATTACACGGCCAGCATAATTGCTGGCTGTACTAGTCAGAGGTCAGATTGCCGAAAAGAAATTAGCGAAAGAAAGCAAAGAATCCTCGAGTAGCCTAGAAAGGAGCAATAAATATTTTCAACGCGGTTTGTGGGCTTGATTATGCAAGATCGAGAAGCTCAATGTTGTAAATCAAGGACAGGATATGAAATTGGACTCCGAAGAACCACTAATCCCGGATTACAGTATAATAACTACTATATAAGATTGAAAATGACTTCGAAAACCATGCGAACACCTGAGCATGTGAGCGAACTTCAAAATTTTTTAGCCTAAAATACTTCCCAAACTCATTCCGGATGTAAACAAAATTTTATGAACGCAAATAGAACGGCGAAGAAAGCTCTGGCACTCTCACTTTATTTTACAACTTTTACTTTTGAATCCTGCTTCTGTTGCTGTAAAGCCCAAAGTTCTCAGAGATTAGAAGTAGATATATACCAAAAAATATCCGGAACAATTTCGTTGCTCAATTTTGTATTCTTCTTTTCTTGTGAATTTAATTCACTTCCAACATAATCCAAACGATGCGCTCATTTTCGCTGACTTTGGCTTCCAGATTTTCAGAAGAAGAAGATTTTTCAAAACATCACAAACCGATCTAGAAAAATTGAGCATTCAAAGTAAAAAAATTCGCATAGTTTTTTTTCTGAAAATCCCACTTACGAGACAGTCTCTCATCCACAAATATTCGAATTATCAAAATCAAGTTTCGCAGATGAAGAAGCGTAGTGTATTCTGACCAGTCAATGTATTCAAAACGGTATGCAGATTTCGACTTTTTGCAAAACAATCGGTGCCTTGGGTGGATCAACGTTATTTCGCGAACGGAACAAAAATCGGGGGAAGTGGAGGGGTGGGGGGGATACCTCGCACAATAGGCAAGGGGTAGGGAATGAGAAGAGAAAGCGAACTGTTCAAAATGGGCATGTGGGAGGAGACGAAAATGTGTACAGGAGATATGATGGGATTGTCCCATTAATGGCATTGCATTCAAACGTAGAAAATGGCACAAATAAAAGTTCAAAAGATCAAAGAAATGGTTACATTTCAAAGTCCAAAATCGATATAAATCAGAAAATTTGCAGTCTGTTAAGGCATGTGCTCTATTATTTTGATATAAAGCTAGATTATTATGTTTAAGTGCTTAAGAAGACTAAAACTATCTACTACGTTCACCTCAAACCCATAAAAGCGACTCACAACTTAACAGCCTCCAACTTTCTAGAGACAATCTTGGCCGCCGTTCATTAACAAAACAGAAAAAATTTTTCTTAGTTTTATGTCTTTTCCTTCAACACGTTGACGACAACGTGCGTTTTTAGCTGGCTGTCTTTTGGGACAATGCCCTCCACGGAGAAAAAAACACATGCAGATTGACAACTATAGTATACCTACAGTTATTCTGTAAAGCAGGCGAGAAACACTAAGGGAACTTCTGGAACGAATGTATTACAAAATAATGGTCTTTCAACAAAATTTAAGACTTGACCCACCATGTGGGTCACACTGTCTCCAGGTGGCAAACATCGCATGACCCTCCACGTGGGTCACTTTGTCGTCAATGTGTTAAAAGTTGGTTATCTCCATTTATCAAAATTAATTGCAGTTTACGCATTTGCCTAGCCATTCAGAAAAACAAATTGGCACTGTGTCAAGTCACTCAAATAAACAAAAGCTGTGATTACAGAGATTGATTACCAAATCAAACCATCTACCATCAGATATGTTTGCTTTTGCATCTGTATATCCAAATAATCGCTCAGAGGATCTAAACATGTACCTATATGGATGCTATAAAACTCATGTAGCTAGTCGTTGAAGAGTTTTGTATATGTTAGATATATGGATAGCCTTTGCAGAAGCTAGGCTGACAATCCTGACTCACTGTCAGTCAACGATGTGGCCACTGGAGAGGCGAAGTGAAGAGAAGGGTAATTGGGTACAAAACTGATTCTCATTTGCTACTAAAAGACATCTTTCTATAGCAAATTTTTGATTTGAAGCAAAGTTGTGTTTACAAAGATCTCAGTTTGTTTTAATTTGACGCCTTGTCAAATACAAAGTACCGTATTATTTGGCGCATGAGTAACACAAGACTACCGCATAACACCCAAAAAAGACGAGAGATGGTAATCTGGGCTTGCATAAGCTAAGTGAGAATCGCTTCGTTAAAAGCGAGAAGTCGTGTTACAAACAGATGATAGTTGAGAAAAATGCATAAGAGAAGACAAGGGAGAAAAGGAACTCTGCAGAAAGAGGGCGTGGCTCCAAAACCTGGCTATAGAAAATCGTACGAGAACGAGGTTATTGTCGCAACTACATATGAGCAAGAATTTACCAGAACTAGCCTTGGAAAATGCTGTTTTCTTTTAGGAAAGAGGGTGATGAGGTAAAAGATTGGGTGAAAGAACCTTACCGTAACGGGACATAGTCTAGCGATCTTACAACAAACCTGTGAGAAAATTACTCAGAAAGATCACTGGCCACAGTATGTAGATCAAAAACACTAACAGCACAGCCATTTCAGCCAAAGTTTTTTCCGCAGGACATTTTGTTCTCAAAAAGAAGAATTAAGGGAGATAGAGTAGGAGGAACGCTGCAAAAAGTGGCATGCGCCTCATCATCTTATAGGATCTTGTGGGAAACTTACCTTGAAAGAGTCACTAAATTTTTCAGGACGATATCCTGGGATGATGCTTTTATCAGAAATTTCAAATTTCAATGGGATCAAAATTACGAAGTTGGAATGGAAGGAAATATCTGATTCAGTAGCGGTTAACTAGCAATGAAATTCCTGAGTGTCTATATGAATTTTGATTGACAATTTGTTTACAATGTTAGTTCCACAGATGTGATACAGATGTTGTGACATAATCAGCTAGAGATAGTTCCCGAACAAGAAATTCTGGACTCTTGGCTCGGGAGCGACTTGCGTCAAAGTGTGCACTTCGTTCTCCTGATGGATCTGCTATGGATGCAGATCTGCAGAATTTAATGTGCTACGAAGCACCAAGATTACAATCTTGTACAACCCTGTAGTTTGAAGATTTTCACAGAAGATAATGAACGATGGCGAGAAAGAGCTTACTGTACTGGGAGCACGTCAGATGTAGAGAAAAAAACTCAAAAAGAGCAATGAAGTAAAAATAATCCGAGACTTGATTTTTAAGATTAACATGGTGATATGCACATCGATAAAACTTCAGAAATAAAGTGGAATGGGATGGATTTGTTGATAACTTTCAACGTACTTCGCGCACGTGTCTTAAAATCGTAGACAAATTAATTTTGTGCAAAGGGATCGTGTCGGAAAGTACAAGAGAAGAATTCGCCTTCAGCTTCGATGTTCAGATCACTGGATGTAATATTCAAGAGACTGGATAAAAATTACATGATCTTTTTCAGGTGGTGAGCTTTGGGTATAAAATTGCGATGGGTACTTTTCTATCAAGGTTATGACCTCCACTCTCTGGACTTTTAAAAATGCATTTAGAACCCAAACATATAAATCATTTACACATCTTCACTGATATTTAGAATCCAGTTAACTGCGATTCGCTTACCATCCTGCCAACCAGTCCGCAATTCCACCTGATATGCACTTGATTTCAATGTCTTGTAAGGTCAACAGAATGTGATAATCAAATAGCTCTTTGTAAATATCGCAGATGAGAAAATATTTGACACAGTACATATCCTAAAGCAATCCTAATGGTTTGCACGGCCTGAGGGGAATTCCAAAAAACTAAAGCAGCTCTTTATTTTCTTTGGTTCTTTTCCTGTCGAGATCTGTCAGAGTTTGATGATGTTTCCATTGTGATGGTAATTGTGAACGGATTTTTTTTTGCAAAGTACTCGTATTCACAACATTATCTACTGGAATAGCAGCTGATAGTGCAAAGCAAACCCTGACTCAGCATTTCTGCAACCATTGCTGACGACGGCGTAAAGAACGATGGCTATACCATAATAACTATAGCATTTGATGTTGGCTATAAAGGATTGCTGCTTTGATTCGTTTGCTAATGGTTTTATAAATACTCAAAGGAGTACACTTGGAACAATTGCATCATGTTGTTTTATGGCTACGGCCATATGGGCGGAGAAAGGAAAGCGGGATCATTTTTTCAAGGAAGATAAATATGACTAATACAGAAGCGAACATTATATTATAAATAGCTGTATGAAGCTCTGACTCAAAACAATAACTCCACTAAAGGAATACAAGACTATTTAGAATCTTCAGCAGAAAGGGGAGTCTTCAACAAATTGATAAGTAATAAGAACTAATTGAGCTTCAAAAATTGAAGCACGTCCGCAATCTGTACTCTATCTCATTGGAAGTGGCTGCTAGAGGGCGGTGCTTTGATCGCCCTCTAGCAGCCAAGGCATGAGAAATTATTAGAGAGCACGCTTCAGAGAGAGACGCAGAGCTGAGAACCCCAAAATCCACCCGCCACTCCCAATGAGACAGAGAGTAAATCTGTTTCAGTTCCATAAAATTGAATTCTCCTTATTTGGAGATAAAGCCTGAGAAGTACTAGCTCCAACTACTCTAGAATCTGTTCAAGCCACAGAAGATCTATTCACGTAGACGAGCCCGGACGATTTGTTTTACTAACAATGTGTGCAGATAGTGTAAACATATAAAATAAATCTTTGTTCTTACGCCTCGACGCACGTTATCTTCACAATTCAAATGTCGAGCAGCACTTTTTATGCAAATGTCATTGTGAAAAGTAAACATGCACTTGAAATGCATTAGCAAAGCTAGTCAGGCTTGGTTCTTTGTTATAATGAATACTTCATGAGGATGAATGTTTACAGAAATTCCTTGGAGAATTTCGGAAACATTCGAGAAAAGACAGGTGTTGTAGACCAATGAGATTGTTTTATGTGAAAAATGAGCACATAATGCCGCGGAAAATCGTTTTAACACCGTTTTCTGGAGAGAACTGGGTGCAAAGGGTTTTATGGAGGGTTCTTAATGACTAGCATTATTCACAATAAGCAATGACATTAACCATACAATAAAGACGTCATTGCTTCTGCAAATAGCTCCAGGAACTATTATAAAGACGTCATTGATTCTGCAAACAGCTCCAGGAACTATTGTCAGCGGGTGATAGCGTGTGCTAAAAAAGTTTGAAAGTGAGCTCAGAGGAACTAGAAAGCTTAAAATATTATGCAGAGGAAAAGGAAGGAAGGCGAAGATATGAGCTGGTGAGAATGTCGAAAAAGTACGTCCTTGAAAACGTATCCTAGTGTTTTCCTTAGGTTATTTTTGTTTAGTAAATGAAATACATACGCAAAACTCTTCTGTCAGCAAAATCTGAACTGTTCCAAGGATTAGCAGGATGGAACAATACAAAGATAAAATTGAAAATTTTGCCTTTTAATCTAATATATAAAGAATCGTAAGCGCAATACAAAAAGGTGCACATAGCGGGAAACCACGTGGCGGTCCCGTAGCGCGCGCATGCTTCTAGCACCTTCAATTGTTGGTTCACTAGTTTTATTAATAAGAGTTCCTATTTCAAACCAAGACACTAGAGCTGAAAGGTCTTGTGATAATCGTAAACCAAATGAGGTCATTTGTTCACCTAAAAAAAAGTAAAACACGAAACCAGTTCAAATTTAAACAAGTAGGTTCGAACGACTGCCAAACTACGAATAGGCTGCCCTGGTAAGTGCTCCTGGAAGCATTTAGACTCGACAGCTATGTCTAGAAAAGATTGCTGATCAAACTTCTCAAGGCCATTACATAACATTCACAATTTCAAGGGAAATCGTTGAAAATATTGTTACTAGATCTGACTTCCACCGTGCTTCCATATGTGCATGGATTTAATAGTAGTTCAGTTCATAAATTTTTGCAAATCATGGTGTTGCTTTTAAGGTTTCAACATTTATATAATTCCTTTGTACAGCTCGTTTTTGAAGAATAATTTGAAGCCATTACATTTGTACAAAGCGAGTTTATTGATGAAGGTTTATTCCAAACGAGGACTCCTATGCGAAAGATAGTATACTATTGAATTTTTTCATAACTTTAATGCTTAACTTTCAAAATCATCAAGGACACTGTTATGGCTAGAGAATCATCTTTGTTACGATAAGTGGGATGAACGAGAGAAGAACTGGCGAAGTATTTGATCCATTGCAGAGATCCTTATTACAGCAGCATCTGGTGACATCGTTTTTTGTTTCGCAACCTACTTTCTAAAAGCATCAGCTTTTTTCAACAAGAAATCAAGTGTTTGTCAAACCACAAGGCGAAGAAAGTTTCAAGTACGCACCATGCAAGAAAGCACCGTTTCAGGACAGCCATATTCGTGAATTCTGTCTTTACCAGATTTCTTAGTTTCCCTAGAACTCCATATTTGAATCAACTTTTACTTTTGAAGAAATGTTGCTTACTTTACGCAATATTTTATATGGTTACATTCTCTGGTGCTCTTTGGCGGCTTGTCTTTATTCTTCGTAGTTCCTGAAGTGATTTTTCATTTCAAAAGCACAAGTACAGGCAGAAACATACGGTTTCATGAACATTTTCGGAACGAAGAAGTTCTGTTAATTGTAGAAAACGTACCGTAATAGCATTTGATGGCTAATGCACAACCGACGAGAGCAAGAACGGTGATTAAATATTTGAGTGAATACATCCTGGGTGTAGCACTTGTACAACAAATATTTATAGGTTAGGATATTTGCGTAGTGATTCACTCCGTTTTTGTTAAAACTGATAAGGACTGATTTGGAATGCATTTTTTGTTTTATGGGTTATCTCAATGCTATATTGGATAAGAGAAAATTACTCGATTGCATTGAAACAGTTTACCATCTCATATATTAGGGTGAACGGTAAAAAATGGGACAGCTTGATTTTCATTACATTTTGGAATTTTTTGTTTCTGGCAATAGCAAGTAAGCAGCAACTTAAACGTCGCTTACATGGGCGACCTTCGCTTATTATTCTGACAACGCGTTAACGCTCCTCTTCCACTACCCTACACGTGGCGCCGTGAAGAACTCGAACAGAGTTTTTTGCACAATCCTCAATCTTGCGCTGTTATACCGTAAAGTCGTAAAGCAAATGACATACCATTCGAAAGAGCTCTTCATGCTCTTTCGAACGATATGTTAAATGCATGAGATTTCTTTTCAATTTCAGAAAAAAATTCGAAAAAACCTGAAAAATAGCTATTTTTGGCGCAACAAAAAACCAAAAAATCATGTTTTGCCCTATATTTTCCGAAGATAGATAAAATCTGAAGTAAGCTGCATATGGATGGATAGAGCGTAAAAAGCTTTATCAGACGATACCTAGAAATCATGCGTTTACCTGCAAAGAATTGAATAACGCGTATCTTTATTTTCGAAGCTGTTAATGGGCATATCTCCTGACATTGAGAGTTAAAGCCACCAAGCCGTCGTGGGTTTGGTGACTGTCCCACCACTCACTCCAGCAGCGGTACTTTGGGTGGTCTCACATGTTTCACTGCGCCGATACTGCTCAAACTTCATAATTTCTCGAAGTAACTAACTTTGCATTTTAGCAAGTATAAAAATTATCAATTATTTAAATGACCTTATATGGGTGCTATCTGAAAGAGAATAATTTATTCTAATATCCATCAAAATTGGAAAGTTCAGTCACTTTTCTTCCTTGAGAAATCTGCAATTATTCTCAAGGTGTCCCATTTTTTACCGTTCACCCTAATATATTTCACCACTTACAATCAACATTGCACAATGCTAACGCAAGAACATCATAGTTCGGGGGCTACAATGACTTTCAACTCGCACAATTTGCATAAGTAACCATTGAAAAGTGCAGCGATTACTTTGTGATTTGAACTCGTTGCGTTTAAAAAAGCTGTTACAGTAACATAACATTTTCCTATCAGTGTTTTGCGAAGGAAACAAAAACGTCTCTGAACGTCTTGAACTCTTAGCTGCAATGAGATGGCTCCTTGTTCATTGTTTACATGTAATAAGGTACCAGTGGCAGTTAGAAAAATTCTATCAGGAAGGAAAGGGGGCACTACAAAAAATGTTTCGAATGATTGGAACTCTAAATCGAATCACCTGCTCATTTTTCAACGAAAGTGACGTGATAGTGGAGATTTTTTCTAGATCAACGAAGCTTATCGAAGTAAGTGACTTGACAATATTCTGTGACAGAACCGACTTTTAGTGCACATTGCATCTAGCTATAGGGCGTGGTCGTTGCCTACTTGTTGAATATGGTCCAATGTTATCCAAGAAAGCTATACATGTATTCTATGTATGCAATGTTGGTCTACTTTAGAAAGGAACGTTTGCTATAGCCATCATTTATAAAAACCTTGCATTTTTTCCTGGGAAACTACAAACTTGGGAAACAAAATCTTCAATGATGAAACCTATTGTTCTTGCTGCAGGGTCCTCGTAACATGGCTGTGACTCTTACTTTACACAACAAAGTTATAGAAGGAAGTTGTGCTAAAACCAAATCGAGATTGGCACTTGCCAACGTATTCTATATCAGCATTCATAACTCATTTAAAACTTCTTGACGCCTTTTATAGATAATATAGGCACCAAGTCGCTAAGTCGACTTGCTCCATGCAAGAGCGAGTGTAACAAAGTGTCGATGGGGTCATCGCTGCTACTCCTCTCCGGATAATCTGCTCTATCCGTCAGTTTCTCTTCCAAACCCGCGAATCTCACGAGAATAGGCATTTGATTTGAAGTTCCTTCCCCAGTGTCGGGAGATAAAATCAAAATATAGCCAAAGGAAGAAATTCCAATCATTACGAAATCGGTTACTTAGACAGTTTCTGATCGTGCAAATCAGAATCTTATATATAAAGCTGAATGTCTGTTTGTCTGTATGTCTGTCTGTATGTCTGTCTGTGTGTACGTATGTTCCGAATAGGAAATTCCATTTCTGAACCGATCCGGACCAAACTTGGCACACATACACTTCGGGCCCCGGCGGGTGTCACAGTCCACTTTTCGTTATCGATCGATATCGATTTTATCGATTTTTATCGATTTTTTTGCTGAGTTCACCTACGGGGCTGGGAGTTGGCACAGGGGGGTAATCGAGCATGGGGATTCCGAATACAATATTGGTTTTCAGGATTATCGATTACTTTTATCGATATTATCGATTTTTTTGCAAAGTTTGAGCTACGGGGCTGGGAGTTGGCACAGGGGGGTAATCGAGCATGCTGATCATCCCCAAGGGGGGTGATCAGCATGCTCGATTACACCCCTGTGCGAACTTCCAGCCCCGTAGGGGAACTCAGCAAAAAAATCGATAAAAATCGATAAAATCGATATCGATCGATAACGAAAAGTAGCCTATGACACCCGCCGGGGCCCGTAGCGTACGTGTGCCAAGTTTGGTCCGGATCGGTTCAGAAATGGAATTTTCTATTCGGAACATACGTACACACAGACATACATACAGACAGACAGACAGACAAACAGACATTCAGCTTTATATATAAGATTAACAAAGGACAAAAACTTCAGAGCTAAAAAAGGTTTACGACACCAGTCTCTGTTGATAATGACCCTGACAATCAACAGTAGCAAAGGTTCCTGCACTAGGAATCGTCTTATCACTATTTATGTAACTTCTTACACTTTCGATTTTGTAACCGAACAGTTTGATGTGTCATCGAACAGAAATAGAAGCAACCAATGATTAGATGATAAAGTGTTTGACCGTTTATAGCGGCAGAACGACTTTTGAAGATAAGAAAAGTTTTCTATAAATAGACATAACGAAGTAAATCAAGTTTTGCCTTTTATCAAGGCATGAGGCTAAAGATATAAAAAGAGGTGTTTTCAGTCGCCGTTGTGAAAGAGGTGGAGTTAATGCAAGATTTTTGGAGGTGATCGATAGTCTCAAGGCTGCTTTGATATAGGAGAACAGGGTTAATTTTCAACGGTGGGCCAAACTGCCACAAGAACTCAAACTGATATTATGGTTTTTTCAAGAGATGAATAGACTCCCCCCCCCCAAACAACCTACCAATTTAACTGCATTCAAAGCCTTAGCAAAAAACTGATCGGCATTTGAAGAGGGTATCAAAAGCCCTGAAACCTTTGTATTTCAATCCTTGTTGATCATTGCAGATATGCAAGCAGATAAGAAAAAACGGTGACTATAAACTTAGCTGATCAAACTCTCTTCGCCTTGCCTCCGGCATCCAACTGAGCGGTCAATGGAAAATCACTGAGTATTGTCTTTCTCTTTTTTAAAGGAAAAAATTACAAACTTTGTACGGTGAAATAAGGAAACGAGATCTGTGGTGTGAGTTCCATGTCTCGCCTGTTTGTCATCATCATATCTAATGTTAGATGCCGTTTTGGTTCAACGATAAGATTTATGGCTTTTTGAATGTTTCATGTTCAGACAAAGTTACACATCAGACACATTTTCACAACTTAAACTTTGAACTCCAAATAAATCACCACATACACATATTATTAAAGTTGAAAGCTCACATGGAAACAAGCAGTATTTTGCGAAAAATATTTTTTCTAACGATAACTTGTTCATGTTACAAAAACGTTCAGATTTACTCTACATTCAGAGCAGTAATCGGTTCTAGTTTCGGCGCTGTTCCAAGAATATTTTTATTGTAAAAAATGCGAGCAACCTTGCCATGTTCTAAACATAGCCTGATGCTATTACAGTAAAGAATCTGCCCGGGGTGTTGGACAAAAAGCTATAAGAACTAAGTAATTTGATATAGCAGGTTGATCGACCGAGCTTAGCAAACAGCGAGAGCGCTTGAGTTTGAATTTTCAAGAATTTTCATTTATCAAGTATTTCAACTTTGAAGAAATAAAACAATTGTTATGTTCAGATTACTTCACGTGTTTCTTATCTTTCTTTGATATCTGACGTGAAAAAAAAACCTTGGAAATTTCTCGGTGAGCCAGTTGCTTGGAATGCTGATCCAGTGCTAGGATTGAAAGCAAAGGAATGGGGGAGAAGGAGGAAGGAAATAAGAGTACTCAAATGATTATAACTCACTAATCTAAGTAGCAAGCGCCACTTATTCAAAAATCTCCACAGAACATTGTAGTATAGTCGTCATCAAGTCGTGATTAACTAAATATGCGAGATTGCACACTGTGCGCGGCATCAGACGACTACT
>CATQJL010000001.1:70108675-70227820 GCA_958299035.1 Cylicocyclus nassatus
AGGCCAATGGGTGCGCCCAGCATCTGTAGCAGACATATACACCTTCAATAATGTTTGAGAATTTGCAAGTTTTCTTTTTGAATTTTCAGGCATACTTCAGACCAGCAGCGAATTCGATTCCCGTAGGCGATACAAATTTTTGCACGGAGAAAAAAAACGACACCCTTGAAGTACGAAGGATGTTTTCGACTAAGAAGCTTACTTCCTACCTCTTCCACAGTTTTTCCCGCGGAAAAAACCGCTTGAGCGCCGTCCAGAACGACGTCAAAAACGTGCATGAGCACATTAGTTTGAAAATTCGTAACTAAAGCCAGAAAAAGACTGAGAGGCTGCAAAGCACAGGTTCTGTAGGATAGTGCCCAGACTATCCACAGAAAAAGTTTCAGCTCTTGAGGAGCAGTAAGCTCGAAAAAATTTAGATGCGACTCTCGCAAATTTAGATGCGATCCTAAAAAGCAAAAATTGGGAATTTTGTGCTCAAAATTTTGTAACTTACCAGAAAAGTTATAAAACAGCTTGCAATTTTTATGAGGGAAAGTAGAAGGATGGCCTCATATTACGGCAGAATTGCAGCCAACAAGCGTTAATAGCTCCGAAGAAATTTAGATGCGACCCAGATACGACCCCCCTCTCCTGACTTTTTGCTACCATACATAAAATCATAAGAAAATCCACAGTTGACAAAATAACACCAAATTTTGCACTGATGTAGCGGAGCGTCTCCAAGGTACAGATAAATCATATGGGCCCGTGAAAAACATTGCAAAAAGATTTAGAAGTTTATGAATGTCACAGCAGGTAAAGATATTCGCTTTTGTCGAGTGTGTGAGACTTCAGGAGGGCTACAGAAGCAAGATTTCTAGGGCAATCGGTACATTTAGCATTTTTTATCAAATCATAAATCCTTCAAAAGTGTTTTGAGCTTTTGTTTGTGTTTTTTTGAGAATTTCTACAGATTTTTTATCTTTTTATTCTAATTTCAACCTTTTTATAGATTTATTGTGAAGAACATAACTAATTATCTGCTTTTTGATTCCCTTTTAAGCTTAGGGTATTTTAGCCTAACTACCTTCTCTTACGAGCCCCCCCCCCACCTTAGGTACCCTGTTTACGACCCCCATTTGCGACAGTCGCATCACAAGCTTCACCCTGCTTGAAACCATGATGGGATAATGTGCACCATGATGGGAACCATCTTGAATGTGCAAGCATCGCGTAGTCAATCTACTATAGTACTCCCTTCCCCCCAGGAACTTCGCTTTTTGATGCGATGAAACTCCACTTTCTTGTATGGTTGCGGAACGAACAATAGCCTTGCCGCTTCCTTCCCCTGAATTCTTGTGCAGTAATTTTCAGCCGGGAAACCTTCATCCCAAAAATACCAACACAATCGCTCTAAATTCGCATGTAAGGGTCACTAGTCTACCGTGGCAATTTTCCTTCTAGAAATCAAACCTTGCCATCGTCGTAATTTAGTAAATGCAACCATTCAAATAAACGGTTGGTCTGGGTGTTTATTCTAATATACTTCCTTAAAACAGTAATATTGCTGAGAAAGCAAGAAAATAAAAACCCTATCAAAGATCATTCTTTTCTGCACATACTGCGTCGCCAATTTATCGTAAACATTTTCATTTCAGGAACCTAATCTTTGACTATTCGTCATCGTTTGATGTGATAAATTGGCGACGAGTCAATAAACAATTCAAACGTATTACCGATAATCGTGTAAAAAGGACGCTCTACCTAGATGTGCTGAGAATGGATACCACACAAGTACTACCAATGGGAGTGACAGGAGATGGTAAGTTCTGCATTATTATTTGATCTCGGTTTGAAATGATCACCAGTATAATCGAGAATATTGCTGTCTGGAAGTTATCAAAATTTGAAAGGGATTGCATGTGATAGACTGTTTTTAGAAGTAGCGATTTCATAGGAAAATTCCTCAAAAATCTTAAACCTCTTCGCCGCCATCCTCGATCAAAAATCATCAAATCGCTTTGAAAAAATTATATTTACTAGGTTCGTCCTAGCCAAGCGGATTTCTTTTACGCGCGAGCATTTGATCCTTTCTGACTTTGCTCACCACCTTTCGCGAGAGGTGGATAGGGGAATTGGATGATGTCATAAGGGAGAACAATTGCTTAAAATCTTCTTTCATTGCTCTCAAAAGCTTGCGTAATCGCTTATCGTACGAATAGATCATCGGTTTGTGTTTCTGCAGTAAATCAACACTGAGAAAAATATTAATAGGGATCAGGGCTCGGCACAGGTGGCTTACAAGCAAGCTGGATATCGTTTTTGGGACGAAAAGCAAAGGGGGTTTCGTTTTTGTGAGCGAAGATATACGGAAAATTGACGACGGCGACCTTTTTTTTTTAGTCGACGTTTCGTTTTTTGGGGGATTTTCGGGAATTTTTCAGGTTTTTAGAAGAAATTTGGTTCAGGGTCAAAGGGGACTTCGTAAAAATTCCCAAAAGTCAAGGGGGACTTCGTTTTTCCATTTTCATCTAGCCACCTCGTGCCGAGCCCTGATAGGGATTCATGAAACGGAATGTTAGTTCCTTGATATTTTTATGCTACTCGTAGAGTCTGAAGACTATCGAATTATAAAAACCAAGTGTAAGCGAGTAAGTGGAACGATGTTACCAAGACGATGTTAAATTTATTCGTTTATTTTTCATCTACATTGATGATAAGTGTGCTTTTGTGATGATACAGTATTGCAAAGTGAGAGTGTTGGTGAATTTCAGGATTTCAACTTTTTTGAAAATTGCCTTTTTTTGAATACCGATTGCTTTGTGAAACCTTATAACGTTTGGGGAATGTGAAGAGGCAGACTGAAGAGGAGAAAGCATCGGTCATACGTCCCAAAATATCGTAATCTCCGGAACTTCTGAAATAGTTGAATTTTTTTAAAGATTTACATACTCTGCGGGTTATTAGGGTTCCTGCATACTACGCCGCAGGACGCTCTGAGAATATACGTTCACTGCAACGCCTTTTCGCTGGTTATGTATGTATTCTATATCCCCTGCACGTTCACGCTCATACAAACATGACCAGCGAAAGGCGTTCGCACGCTGCGTCCTGCGGCGTAGTATGAAGGAACTCTTAAAGTCAACTATCTATCTTTTGACTGATAACTTACTACTCGACTTTGCCGATTATTTGCATACTGGACTCCGTACTGTGCTGTGAGCTACAGTGACCCTTGCTGCGCAGCAGTACACATCGCTGTTGCTTGTGTAATCTTCTTCGTACAAAAATACCGAAATAAAATGATTTTGTAAAACACGTGCAATACGAAATTGTCATGCTACAGTAGTCCCTAATCAATCCTGTTTATACCGTCAATTTTGCTAAACATATATTCTTTGACCTGATTCAATGCCTCTGAGCTGACGGAATGTCACTGATTTCATCCCTGATTTTTCCTGACATTTACTGCAGTTTTATCATTTACTTATAAATTATTAAGTTTTTCCAATGTTTCAATTGAAATGATCCTCACGTGTTACTTTTTGCGACTGGTACTCGAGAAAGTGCAAAAAAGTTCGTCCCGAACATAGAGGAACAGGTTTTCGATGTCTGTTTGAGAAGTTGGCGTGGTTGCTAAGGATGGATGCTAGTTCTAGTTTCAAGACAGTTTTCGATTTCAAACGAGAACGGAAGCTTTATGGACAACTTTATACAAATAATGGAGAAATATCTGACACCTGGTTAAGAGTTGGAAGTTCCGAGATGATGCCGCTACGCGCAAAACTTCGGGTTACTTTGTCACTACGTCGTATGGACGTAGTTATGGACAAATAGCATCTATTTTCTAATTTTTGTGGCAGCTTTTGCCGTAATATATCTTCCACTAAAAATTCCCTTTTAACTCATAGACTTAGAGTGCGTATATAAAACGCCTGTTACGGTTAAAATAGCCATTATCCATTCTCATTAGCTTGGCGTCGTCCTTGGCGTCGCTCTCACCGTCACAAGAGGCACGCCGCAATGTTATAACTATGGGGATCCCGTAACGACTCTGCGTCTCTAACCATGGCCGGAACCGTTCCTCTCGTCCAGATTCAAATCGAGGGATCTTGGAAAATGCTTGTTGTCGCCATTTTTGCGCTCTTCAAGGTAGATTTTCGGATTCTGCGCGTCGAACTACCCTGGGTAAGCGAAAATATTTCATTTCGAGAATTGCCGAGCCACTGCCTTTAAGGGTGTCGGGCCCCGTGCCAAATCATGTAACGTGATCACGTGTCGGGGCAGACCTATAACCACTCCACTTTGAAGTGCGGGACTTTAGCACTTACAAGTAAGACTTAAGGGGGGGGAGGGGAGGAGACATAAGTTGGAAGGGGTATTCTAGACTCTTTTTACAACATCAAAATTGATTAGCTCTGAAAGGGTTTGGAAACTAGGAGCGAAACAAATCCAGTAGCAGAAATCAAGACAAATTATGCCATATAGAAACATGAACATAAAGAGTCTCGAACCACCGTTCTAAGCAAAATCAGTTTTTAAGATGAAGACAGTGTAGTTTTTGAGCGGTCACTTTCGCTTTTATTTGGAACTTCCTGGAAACTTCCTGGAAGCGCTACAATAGCATTCATGCGTCGCATATAATCTCGCTTATCTTATATATAAAGCTGTATGTCTGTATGTATGTACGTATGTTGCGAATAAATTTTTATTTTTGAACCGATCCGGACCAAACTTGGCACACATACACTTCGGGGCCGGGCGGGTGTCATAGGCTACTTTTCGTCATCAATCGATATCCATTTTATTGATTTTTTAAAAAGTTCATGCTACGGGGCTGGGAGCTGGCACAGGGGGGGGGTAAGTGAGCATGCTGATTACGAATATACTATTGACGCGGCCGGGCGGAGCCTGAATAAAATTCACATTATAGCTCTATTTCTCAACCATTGAAACGTCCACTATTGCAGGTGACTTCTTCCGACATTCTACTTGTAATCTAATAGCGCATCACGAACATCGTTCTGTTCTTCTTGCCGCTCATGCGCAGTGGACGGCAAAGGAAGCTGCAAAATTACTGCGCGCAATTCAATTCTTTGGCAAAATGCTCATACTATCATGGTAAGTGAAGAATGTTGAAAGCACAATCGATAAATGATTAATTTTTTTCTTGCAGCTTGATTCATCGATAGCTGAACTGTGTGTAGCAGGACAATGTACAACAGACATACCGGCATGGTTTGCATTCCAAACCTCAGCCGGTGGTACAGATCCGACGACGGAGCCCGATGGGATTCAGGTTGGTTGAATATTTTTTTTCGAAAGTGTTGTTGTTCAAGTCTCGCTTTACAGACCCCAGGATGGCTTCAAAGTAATGCAAAATTCAATACGTCCACATATCTCAGTCAATCTGATGGGGATTTACCGCAGTGGAAACCGAAAACGCAACGTATTCCATTAGGACCGCTATTTCCGGAGACCAAAGAGGTACATTTCATTTACATTCATTTTAGTTATAGATACAAAATCATTGGTACATTGTAATTACCGTATTCGTAAATGATTTATGGTAATTCGGTCGGAAACAAAAAAAGGAAGCGAATGCAGTCAAACTGAGCTTTAGGCTTGCATTGATTTGTGCATTTCAGATTACATTTCGCTGTACTGTTCCGCAGTTACGTCGTACGCGTCGTCTAGATGTTTATCGTGTACCGGCCACCATGATTTTCTCATCGGAACATCTGCAAGTTTTTCGACTCGCCATCATTGGTGGACGTTCAAATGCACCGGCTACAATAAAATTACGTCCATTCCGTGAATGGCTTGATGCTGACCAACTCGGTAACAAGCTCTGCGTACAGTTTTGCTAAATAATCTAAACAGACTGGAGTCTTAGGTTTTCGTTTTGACATTTTACAACTTCCTTTTCTGGTAAGGGTTGCTTTAGTGCCCTTACCCTTCGTTTGAGTGATATTTAAGAAGAACACATGATTGTGATACGCACTGAAAAACGTTCGTAAAACACTCGCAATTCATTGCCAAAATATTGTCTCCAAAGAGTATTGCTCACTTGTTATGTAAATACTTTTAAACTACCCTTACTCAAATAATCGCCGGGGGCAGGCGGTCCGCAAACTCGCGCTTTTCTGCAGGCGGTTAACAAAATTTTGGGGCGTGGCCAAATGTTCAACGGGCGGCACTTTCTTTACGGTTGTATATTTTGCCAACGGGCAGCAATACAGCATTTTTTGCAAGCGCTCGGCAAATCATTTCTTTCAGCAAGCGCTGGCTATACTTTCAGCAAGGGCTCGGACTTTTACGCAGTTTCTGCCGCACGCCGAGAAAAGCTGAGACTCTATTTGGCAGAGGTGCCATTGATGGTTTAATTACCCTTTGGGGTACCTTCTTTCAGCGGAAGCTACCCTGCACAGTGCGGTCCTTCACAAAGGACCGTGCGGCCCACAGCAATTTTGCATATTCTCGCGGAAAGTCCGCGAGAATGCGGCCACTGCGCCGCAAATTATCTACAGAAACTATCAACTTATCTACAGAAAAACCGCAATAGTTCTTCGAGCGTTCGTCTAAAAATTGGCCAAAATTGTTCCAAATTTCTGCGAGCGGACCGCAAGAAATCAGCGAACTATTTTTCCGGTGTCCGCTTGCCAAAATTCGCATGGCCCCCTGCTCCCGGCGATTATCTGAGTATGTGCACCTGTCTGTAAGTAGATGTCTAATAATCAGCAACTCAGATAATCGCCGGGGGCAGGCGGCCATGCGATTTATGGGCGGGCGGGCACCGGAAAAATAGTTCGCTGATTTCTTGCGGTCCGCTTGCAGATATTTGGAAGAATTTCAGCGAAATTTTAGACGAATTCTTGGAGAACAATCACGGTTTCCTTATAGATTAGCTGCGGCGCAGTGGCCGCATTGTCGCGGACTTTCCGCAAGAATATGCAAAATTTTCGGGGGCCGCATTGTCCTTTGTGGAGGACCGCGCAGCCCCCAGGTACTTCCCGCTGATAGAAAGTACCTCAAACTTGAGTTATCAAACCATCGATGACACTTCTGCCATGTAGAGTCTCACCTTTGCTCGGCGTATGCCCGAAACTGCGTAAAAAGAGTCGCTTGCTGAAAGTTCGGCCAGCGTTTTTTGAAAGAGATTATTTGACGAATGCCTGCAGAAAATTCTGTGTTGCTGCCCGCTGGCGGCATTAGACAGTAAAGGAAGTACCGCTCGCTGAACATTTGGCCACGCCCCAAAATTTTGCTGACCGCTTGCAGAAAAGCGCGTGTTTGCGGACCGCCTGCCCCCGGCGATTATCTGAGAAGGTGTATGGATCTAAGTCACTCGGTTGTGTTTAGGAGTTGTTTTTTTACTACGAAAAACTCTTTGTTTATTACATTTTATAGCATATGCTCTCATTTGCTAGCTGATCTCCGTGGTCATAGGATTACCGCCATGTAGTAAAACGATAAGCATCTCCCTTGTCTCAGCTTTTCTGGTGGGCGCTTTTGCACACATCGTATGCTGCCGTGCTTAAGGCCAGGTTAAGATTGATGTACCAAATTCTTCTAAAGCAACCGTTGAAAACACAGGTGCGATAGTGTAAGACTTTTCTCACCCCCTCTTCACCCCTGAGCGGGGACCAGGGTGACCCCCTTCACCAAAAGCCGAGAAAAAAATCAACAGTGAGGTAAGGTTGAGCAAAGGAGATTATGCACGTGAATGGTCAATGTATAGGAAAGGAGGAGTCTGTTGAAAAAAGTGCTTGGTGACGGGTCTGAGTAGTGATTTCTGGAGATTTTCGGGTTTTTGACATAAAAAAATTCATAACTTTTGTAGATGAACATCTTTCACGGCGAGATAGTGCCCATTAGAACCGCCTCGTTCTCCGCTCTCAGAAAATATACAGCATGTTTAGGATCCGTTTAAAAAAGTGCGTGGTGAAAGATGTGCTTAGTGATTTCTGGGAATTTTCGTTCGGGATAAAAAAATCCGTGACTACTGCAGATGAACAGCTGGTGCATGGAAATAGTAACGATCGGAACCGCCCCGTCCTCCGCTTTCATAAAATATGTGGCATGTCTGAGATCCATTCAAAAAAGTGCCTGGGTGAAGGGTGTGCTTAGTGATTTTTAAAGATACTCGATTTTTTATCATAGAAAAATTCATAACTTTTTTAGATGAACATCTTGTACGCCGAGATGGTCACCGCTGGAACCGTCTTGTCCTCCGCTTTCAGAAAATATATACTTTGCCTGAAGTCCTTTAGAAAAAGTGCCGGGTGAAGGGTGGGTGAGTCTTTTATAATGGGAGTGCTCAAGTACAGGCTTTTTTACCATTGTAAAAAGGCGTCTACTTGAGCACTCCCATTATAAAAGTCTCACCCACCCTTCCCCGGCACTTTTTCTGATGGACCCCAGGCAAAGTATATATTTTCTGAAAGCAGAGCACGAGACGGTTCCAGCGGTGACCATCCCGGCGTACAAGATGTTCATCTAAAAAAGTTATGAATTTTTTAATGATAAAAAATCGAGTATCTTCAAAAATCACCCACACCCTTCAACCAGGCACGTTTTTGAAAGGGTCTCAGACATGCTATATATTTCTCGAAAGCGGAGGACGAGGCGGTTCCGATGGTTACTATTTCCTTGCACCAGCTGTTCATGTGCAGTAATCACGGATTTTTTTATCCTGAAAACTCGAAAATTCCTAGAAATCACTAGGCACATCCTGCACCAGGCACTTTTTCTAACAGATCTTAAACATGCTGTATATTTTCTGAGAGCGGAAAACGAGGCGGTTCTAATGGGCACTATCTCGCCGTGAAAGATGTTCATCTAAAAAAGTTATGAATTTTTTTTATGTTAAAAACTCGAAAATCTACAGAAATCACTAGGACACCCTTCACCCAGGCACTTTTTTGACGAACACCAGGCAATGTATATATTTTCTGGAAGCAGAAAACGAGGCGGTTTCAATGGTAGCCATACCGGCGTAAATTATGTTCATCTTCAGATGTTACGAATTTTCTATCCTAAAAACTCGAAAATATCCAAAAATCACCACCTACACTCTTCACCAGGCACTTTTTCAACAGACTCCAGGCAAACTATATATTCTCTAAAAACGGAAGACAAGATGGTTTCAAAAATATTCACCACGCTGACGTTGCTGTTCATCTACAGAAATTACGAATTTCTTCTTAAAAAAAATCGTAAATGCTTAAAAATTGCCTAACTCTTTCCGAAACAAATGTTCGCATGCACATCGACTATGGTAATTCCAAAACCAGGCAGGGCGATGTAAAAAAGGGAAAAGGAAATTTAAAAAAATACAAGGTGCTGGTCAGAAATATAATTGTATGCTAATCCAGCAGCGTATCACTTCACATTTTAGAAAAAAGACAAACAGTGATGGAAGGAATTGGAAATTATGAACTTTGACTGGGAAAAATGATGGCTCCCCCCTGTCGACATTTTACGATTTCTTTACCAAGTAAAACACCCTTCACCCTGGGGGGGGGGGGGGGGGGTTGCGACCACTGTGACCCCCTTCACCCTGGAGGAGTCATTCTCACCGTATCGCACCTGTGGTTAAAGATTAAATTTCTTTTTTTGCCATCGCACGGCAACAAGCTTAGTATGCAATCACAAGCAGCTCACGGTTATGGAAGCACCTGTGCTGTGTAAAAGTATTACACCCCTTCTCGTTTTCCATCTGTTTTTCTCTTCTAATCGCACAATAAGAAGTTTCAATACATGTATCTAGAGACTAGTCTGTCTTATTTGCACCGCTCTCGTAACTCTCATGGCGATGTTCTTTGACCACCCCGTAATTATAAGTGTAGGCCTCACAGTAATAATGTTACCATTTTGAATGTTTTTGTCCTGTATAACATCAACAGTTCCGACATTTTGGGTATAGTACGGCAGGTCTTTCAGTAAATTTATGCACTTTTCCACTTTTTATGCCTGATGATATACACCCAAAGATAAATATATTCACTACTCGTTTTTCTTTCATTGTAGCATCAACTTGTAGCAGTTCGTCTGCTCATTGTCAGCATTCAACGCTCGTACGTGTATGCCACTGATCCAACGCCTCTGCGGTTGCTGCAGCGAACTGGCTGTTGCTGAGAATAGATAACGGGGATTCATTTCTTATGCGGGGAGAATGCACACACTGCACCCCGACACGTCGAAGAAGACCTACAACACACATAAAAAGACGTCATTTGGAACACATGCGCTTGAGCGTTTGATCCATCCAGAGCATGGTTGCGGCTATTACTGAATGTCGCAGCTAGCTACAGCTAGCTGCGACATTCAAAAGCTACAGCTCAAAAAACATGTGACCAATGTCGCTATAAAGCTGGAGCTGAAGTCAGATTTTAGCCATTTTGGCTTCAAAGGCGCTAAATAATTTCAAAGGCCTTGACTCTATTTCTATAGGCCTTCTCAAAATCGTAACATTCTTCTGAACACATTTGGGCTATCCGCCTTCAACGTCTCTGTGTATTTTATTGATAATACTTCATTTTTATTCATTCTAATGTATACCTTTAGGTAAACAACTTCAACACTTCACTTTCTTTGTCCCATTGTTCATTTCACTGGGAGCTGGATTCTACAGGATGCAGAGATGAATTTGATTTTGCAAAATTTTGATTGACTGAAACGTAAACAGGGACAATAGGGCAATCTAAGTTTAGTAACGGATGTTCTTTTCAGTAAGTTATTAGTTAAGAATTCTTTATTACTATGTTTGAGCATCGGCAACGCAGTAAAAAAATTTACAAGATCTATCGTTAGTCCAGAACTAATTTAAATCTATTGTATTATTAGGTTCATGCATAATTCCTGCACCAAAATAGGTGCAGACCGCAATAATCCGGAATAATCCTACATCCCAAATAGAATTCGGTATATCATTAGATAGAGCAAACCCAGCTCTACAAGATAGTGCTCAAATATCTGCACCAGCTTTGATCAACGCCACGTTTTGGCCGAAAACTGAAAAAAAACCATGCGTCCGAAAACCTTAAGAGCAATCAAAACAAAATTGTAACTTCGTTCAAGACCCTCCTACAAGATTTCTTTCTTGTTCACGCGTAGACATTTCACGTAAGACATTTATCTATGCGGTTGTTGTATTTTTTTTCTCAGCTAGACGATGAGAAAACAATGTTCTAGCACTAACAGTTGTACAGTACATGCCTTTAGCAGTGAAACTACATTTTCAGCCTTTTAGAACTGCTAGTTCACGAGAAATGACGAGTCTAGCTCTCCTTATCCGAATTTTATTTGCCTAGTTGTCAAAAATTCGATATTTCTCGTTAACACATTGACGGCCATGCAGGTTTTTACTGTCTGCCTTTCGGGTCCAAGGCCTTCTTACGGATCAGCCCACTTTTTCAACTATAATCACGCATACTGCCATCTACGGTAGACCTACAGTAGATCTGAAAGGCTGACAAGAAAGGTAGAAGTCATTCCCAAATTCTATGCAAAAGAAAGCTCATGGAGTGAGTTTAGTTCAGGATAGTAGTCATTTTTACCAAAGTTCAGACCTTGACACACATGGTGTGTCAAGCGGTCCCAAGCGGTAGTCATTGCTTTACACACCATGTGTGTCAAGCAGTCGTCAATGTGTTAAGCGGCTGCTGTAAAAAGCTGAAAATTCACACTCATGCTTCTAAGGTCCCATAGTATACAACTGTTAGTGCTAGAACATCTCAGCATTGTTTTGGAAAAAACATGAAAAACTTCGTTTTCTCAATTTCTAGCTGAGAGAAAAATACAGCAACTGCATAGAGAAATGTCTTGTACGAAATGACAATGCATGAGCAAGTTGAAAATTTTGAAGGATTTTTTCGAACTGCACATTTTTTTCTTGGTTTTTGGGGCGCTTGGATCTTTTTGGTTTTTGGCTTCAATTTTCGATTGGATCAAAGCTGCTGCAAAACTTTAGGCACTATCTTGTAGAGCCAGGTTTGCTCTATCCAATGATATATGGCATCCTACTTGAGATATAGGATACTTCCGAGTTAATGCGGTCTGTACCTATTTTGGTGCAGGAATTATGCATCAACCTAATATTAGGTTGTCAAGAAAATAATGTCCGTTTTTATTTGCTTGCTTTAACAAAGCAACCAGACTCAACCCAACAACGGGTAAGGGGTACCGTTCGATAGAGCAAAGCAAGCTCTACAAGATGGCACTCATGTCTTTGCGCCATGCCCGATCCACGGAGAATTCGAACTCAAATTCTAAAGATTTCCAAATGCCCAAAAAATCGAAAAAATCAGATCTTCGTCCAAATAATTTCTACGGACCTCCCACTCGTTCACATCAATACTATCGATATCTGATATCCATATGTGCGATTGCCGTATTTTTTCCTTGACTAGAAACTGAGAAAACGAAAATTTCCCTGATTTTCTCAAAGCAATGCTGAGCCGTTTCTGCAAGTGTAGTTCTATACTACAAACCTAGGTAAGTATAACTGTAGATTTTCAGCCCATTCCAAGCGGTAGTTTTCGAAAAATAACGAATTCGGATTTTTTCGTTTCAGTTTCAATGCTAAAAGCGACATTTCTCGAAAAGTACCGCTCGAAATAGGCTGAAAACCTACAGTTATGCTTGCCTAGGCTTGTAGTATAGAACTACATATGCAAAAACGGCTCAGCATTGCTTTGAGAAAATCAGGGAAATTTTCGTCTTCTCACTTTCTAGTCAAGGAAAAATACGGCAATCGCACATATGGACATCAGATATCGATAGTATTGATGTGAGCGAGTGGGAAGTCCGTAGAACTTATCTGGACGAAGATCTGATTTTTTTCGATTTTTTGGGCATTTGGAAATCTTTAGATTTTGAGTTCGAAATCTCCGTGGATCGAGCTTGGCGCAAAGACATGAGTGCCATCTTGTAGAGCTTGCTTTGCTCTATCGAACAGTACCCCTTACCCTTTGTTGGGTTGAGTCTGGTTGCTTTGTTAGAGCAAGCAAATAAAAACGGACATTATTTTCTTGACAACCTAATATATCTATCTATTGTATTATAATATTTATTCACCATCGTGCAGCTTCGGATAGGACTGTCAAATTTTTTACACCAACCATGAAGAAGTAAGTCGAAAGATCAGAATAAATAATACACAGTGAAACTCAACATTTAGAGATAGAAACAGGGCTCGGCACAAGTAACTTATGAGCAAGCTGAGTATCATTTTTTAGACAAAATGCAAGAAGGATATCGTTTTTGTGGCCGAAGAAACGCAACTTAGGTTACGATTTTTTGATCCACGTTTTGTTTTCTAAGAGTTTTTTACGTTTAGAGTTCAGTGTCGAAGGTGACTTTGGAAAATTTTGCACAAGTCAGGGGGAACCCCATTTTTTGCATTTTCGGAAAGTCCTCGTGTTAAGCTTTGGGTGAAACTGATAGAAAAGCAAAAAATTTCAATTTCCATGCCGTTGGGGTAATTTTTAAAATTTTTTGTTTGCACACAAAAGTTAATGAATACTTTAATCAGCTATTCGGTCTTTCAAAGTAGGGTATCTGGATTTCAACATTACATCAGGAATTATGTAGGGGTTGGCAAAACCTAACTATTTTACACGTTCTCTGTGTTTTGTAATTAATAAACATCTTTCCATTGGGAGATTTCAGAACTGCAAATTAGCCGTGTTTTGCTTCAATTATCTTGCAAATAGATTATTAGTCTCATGACTCATCAAACGAATGTCTAAAATTTTTTCTGATTTTGCGTTCAGTCTCTTCCGCTTGTAAATAATCGACCTTCCCCCCATTCTTTTGATGCTAGACGATATATGACAACTTTCTGACAACGTGTACGTACATAACTCAGCGTTACATAGAACAACGTAAAGATAACGAATGAGCCGACATTGTTGTTACAGCTGGAGTTGAATGCAAGTTGTAAGTTTTTCCGCACTGTCCCAGCAACCTTTGTTTTCTGTAAATGAGGAAGTTTGCTTTGTTTAGCATCAGTACGCTTTGCTTCCTTTGTTCCTCATTATCATTCAGAGCCAAAGCGGTCAGTTAGCTTTTTATCTCCCACTCTTAGCTGCGAAAATATTGGAAATTTTATGGTCTTAGTCCTTTCGAGATGTTTCGAAAAAATGGAAAGTTTTCCGAAGTTAAGATTTTACTTGCTGCGGCTCGGTGGGCTCTACGCCCATTCGCCTAGTGCTCGGCTGCCATGCGCCTCAGCTCCTACCTCCCAAAGGACTTCCGCTCTGCGGGTGCGCGCCAACCCACAATGGCGCGTTACGCCTACCCAAGAGAAAACAATAAATAAATATATACACAAATTTAATAGCTCAGGTTGTGTATAAATTAATGCCCATTTTGAATTTCAATCGCAATAAGTCATACACTTCTCACTTCTAAATGGGTTGCAAAGTACCGTTCGATAGAGCAAAGCAGCTCTAGAAGATGCTTTTGCAGCAGCTCTCATTCACCTCAAGTTTCGGGGAGAAAACTAAAAAGCCTCAGCAGCCCGAAAATCGAAACAAATCGTAACTCAGTTCATAAAATTCCTACAAAACTTCTTGCTTGCTCACGTAAACACTATGTACCTAAAACATCTATATACGCCTTTGCCGTATTTTTTCTTCTGTTAGAAACCAAGAAAGCGGAAATTTTTTTGCATTTGGCAAAGTGATGCTGTGCCGTCCTCACATGAGTAGTTGTATACTACAAACCTGTAGAAGTACAGACGTATAACCTTAGCTCTCTACAAGCTTTAGTTCTCGAGAATTTTGAATTTTAGCTTGGACTACCTAACTAAAGAAGTATACAGCTACCTATGTGGGGACGGCACAGCATCACTCTGGAAAATGCACGATAATTTCCGTTTTCTTGTTTTCTAACAGAGGGAAAAAACGGCAAAGGCGTATATTAATGTCTCATGTACATAGTGTTTACGTGAGTAAGAATTTTTGTAGGAGTTTTATAAACTGAGTTACGATTTTTCTCAAATTTTCGGGCACCTGAGTCTTTTTACTTTCTACCTTGTAACTCGAGGTGGATAAGAGCTGTTGTAAAAACAAGGTCCTCTTGTAAAGCTTGATTTGCTCTATCGAATGGTACTTTGCAACCTATTTAGAAATGAGAAGTGTATGACTCATTGCGGTTGAAATTAACGGACATTAATTTCCGGACAACCTAATAGAAAAATACAATACAAAACATAGACGAAACATGCCACGGGGAGAGTTAAGCTCACCCTCGGGCTACCGATGGGACTCTTGCTCACTCACACTCTCTCTAACACCCTCTCACACTCTCCCGACATCCAAGGGAGCTAAACCACAGCTCGGCTGCGCTTGCCACCAAGGCAGTAGCGAAGCGCGGCTGACATCGTCCTCGCAGATGTTACCCACCAATTCCAAACCAAGCTCCACCACAGGTCCTACGCGTCCATGCACTGCTAGATGTTCATGGTCCTGATACTCCATCCTTGCGCGTCCATCAGACCATCCGATCATCAAGCCATACTATCGCGCAAGGCGCGAGGACGTATGCACTACATTACGCCGTACCACAAAACCCAGCTAATCGATAACACGAACGACACGAGCGAAGGTAAGTAGTAAAAGAGGAAAAGCCAGAATAGCGCGCACGTGCGCTATTTATATGGTTGAGGGCGTGCCACGTAGTGGTCCTGAATCGAACATGGTAGCCGACGTAATGCGCAATGACAGTGCTCACGACCGAACTGCGCAACGACACGGTGCTCCCTGCCAACATTAAAGGCAGTGTCCGGGCAAGATGGGGGTTTTGAGATTTCTCTGCCATGTGAGACTGGCCCCCCTGAGACACAACATCGCGCAACTGCGAGCATAAAACGTTCGACCTAAAGCAAGAAAAACAATCGCAAAGTGGGGAAACTTACGCCTCGGGGCGGGGTCCTCCGAGCTGTTTGAATTCCTGCCAGACGGCAGAGTACGTATGCCGCCACAGTTAAAAACCGTGCGCTCTTTGCAACTCTGCGTCTTAGCCTGGCGGGGATCCTCAAATTTCGAAATGTAAGGGCTTGGAAAATGCATGTTCTCGCCGTTTTCGTGCTTTCTGATATGGATTTTCGGATTCAGCGTTGCGGATAACCCCATAAGTTGATTTTTTAAAAGTCGAGTTTCTGCCCGGACACTGCCTTTAAGAGGAGCGGTCAATCGTGAGCCGTGGCATACGTCGTATCTAATGCGTATGAAATTTTGGAAATAAAGTCAGATATCACATTTGCATGCGCAAATTTGAAATAAATTTTCTTCCAACTTATTCAGAATGCCAGTTTCATTCTTTGAATCTTTATTGGAATTGTAATTTGAAAGTTCACAATTCCAATTCTTCTCCATCCCCACCCCCTCAACGTACCCCTTACGAATCCAGACGAACTATAATTTTTCACAAATCAATCATATCGTTACAGCGTTACAAACATTTTTAGACTGTCTGCTGCGACAACTGTCAAATCTGACTACATCCGTAATTAGCTGCGCTTTCTATTTGCAGTCATGTATAAGTGCATAAGAATACAGTTTCCTGAAAGGCATTTGTTTGTGGAATATTCCTGCTTTTCTATTAGGCTCTCCTTCTTCTTTCCCACATTGTGAGATAATAAATTGAACTATATTCGCATAGGAACAAAGATGTGCTAGTAATGACTTTTAGTTAAGGATGGTCAGTTGTCTACGTGGGAATTTGGGACTATTTTATTGGAGAGAAAAACTGACAATGTTTTTCTGGCAACTCCCCGCATTGGATGAACAATTTATATGCTGACAGCAAGCGATAAACAATTTTCCAAATTTTTTTAAAAGTTTCTTTTGTTGACATTCATCACCATATCATCTAATGGAAAATGGACAAAAACTGCTTTTCAACATCAAATCTGCTATGACTATTCACTTGAACGCATGTTGAAACCATCAAGATGCTAGGCAATGATCAGAGAGCACGCGCGCGGGAGAGACGCAGACTGCGTCGCGGGCGCGAGCGGCCTTAACTAGGTCACAAAGTCCCGCCTTCCAGCCGCAAAGCCAGCTGAATCAAAGGTTACTTACAATTAGTCATTGACTGAACAACGCATAACACGCATTACTCCACAATCGCCTAATGCTCCAAAGGATTCTCGATGTTTTGATTTCTATCCTTGCTTAGCAAGATGCTAACGTGTTGCCTAAAAAGTGGTAAATAGCTTGTTATTAGGTTAACGCAAAAATAATGACCGATTTTCCAAACCTTTCTTCAAGGCAACTTTTTTCACTCAAATTATCTTTTTTATAATACATATATCATATCACTGAGAAGATGTTCTCATACTCCACCTAATGGTGGGTGAAGCGGGCTTCATCCTCATCTATTATAAAGTTACTAAGCTTCAAATAACCACATCCAAATTCAGAATTTTATTGCATTCACTTTTCTGGACAGAATTCAAGAGCGTATGAACAACGCTTCTTCGAAAATTTAGCTATTGTATACAATAGAGATTCTACATTATGCATACTTGACTGCATTTTCTGAAGTTATACAGACTGAGATCCGTTGCGGACAGTTTATAACCATAAATCACTTTTGAAAAAGCTAATCGCCCAAGCTTTGCTCAATTCTATGAGCGTAATGCTAGTGCATCCTAGCTGTTTTTGCAGAAACATACAACTGCTTAGTGCTAAGAAAATCGGAAAATTTCATTTTTGGGGTTTTAAGGCATACTGAAAAAATGTTGAAAAAACTGACAGTCAATTTTAATTTTTTTCCGCAAATTTTTTTCTCCAAACCCTCTTCCATCATATTTTGTACTACTGGCTTGCGGCTACAAGGCCACTTGCCATACATAATAACAAGTTTTGAGGGAAGTTATGAACTGTCAAAAACAAAGTTTCAGAGAAAAACCTTTTTTGTTTTTCAGTCCGTATTTTTCTTCCCGTTTATGTTGTAAATATAAAGAGTGCGCTTATTGCGAAAGGTTTGCTGCCTCTGATGGTTTTTACCGCACTCAGATGTGGAATTCTTAGAAAATTATAGCACGTCAAAGTGGAAATTCGCAAAACGGCCATTATCTTTGCATCAACCTAATACATGGTAGGAAGTAGCTTGACACCCACCTGACTGATAAAACTTTTTTTGATTTTCTTGGGTTTATGAGTTTCCTACAGTTAGAATAGTATCTGAAGACTTTTATCACAGTAATCTTCTCCTCGATGCTTACGTTTTAGCTTTCTGAATCCAATTGCATAGTCCCCGCGAGCGGGGTAGGGGAACGAAAGCCGCCAATTTAAGCCGCCTCCGCGGACTACTGGTCCTGCAACGACATGCAACAACAGTGCGGGAGGACCAGCTGGCTGCGAAAGACGGCTCTAACTGGCGGCCTTCGTTCCCCTACCTCCCCCCCCCTGAGCGTGTCTCTTGCGGGCTAACATTGGCATTTGAGTCATTGTAGCGCCCGTATTTGACAGCCGTGTTGCATTGCCGCGCTACGTGCGTTCAGCCTACAGCATCCCGGGCGATTTCGTGCAGAAATTCACTTTGATTACTCACTAACATCCTCTTTTTTTGCTTTCTAGTTATTCCCTGAGTATACCTTGAATGAAACATTCTTCCTCACATTCCCGTTTCCATGCCTCATTTTATTACACTCCTTCGTCTTATTTCATGGTAATAAGTGGTTTAGCGGCATACCCAATGTTTTTTTGCAAGTCTATCTCTTTTTGATTGTTGTCGTACATATAAATCATCTCCTTTCATAATATGATTTCTTCTTGAGAATCATTTTTACTTCAAAGCGACAACTGCTTTATGGATCTTGACCACGTGGCTGACTTTCATGGCCTTTCATAGTTTAGATGCATAAATGCATAATAGATCCGGTTGTTTTCGACTTTTTTGAACTCTTCAGGAAACAATGAACTAATTTCATAATGACAAATGATTTTTATTTTGTGAAAGTCTTTCAGACGAGAATGGCTTGATATATCACTATGTGCATGGTGTTCAGAGTCAGGTTACATAAAGTCTACGTTTGGAAAAGGGATACAAGCTATGTCATACACATATGAACAAATCATATAAACTTGGAACAATTTTCCTATGATATGTTTGTAAAAAAGTAAGCAAACCCTCAAGAACGGGTGTTTTACCTCATTTCTTGTTTCTTTTCAAATTTTTACTAGCGTCTGCAAAGACAGAGTTGAATGGAAAGCTAGCACAACGCTATCATTAGAAGAACGCTATCATTAGCAGAATGCTTACTACCGTAAGTTTTCACTGCCGTTTTAAAATTGAAAGGACCCTTTTTCACGCTGTGTCTCCAAAAGTTAAACTTGTCTACTTCGAGATTCCATTCAAGTGGAAACAGAAGATTTGTTTCTGTCTCTGACTTTAGCACTTAGATGTGTAAGTGAAGAAGAAGAATTGCTCTTTTCGAGGTCATACTCAGGTTTTGATCTATATGCAAGAGTTACCTTCCAGTGACACTTTGGCTCCAGAGATTCCTGACAAAGGTCAAGTGCGAAGTCGTCTGTCCAATATATCTGCACAAACAACTGCAAGAACCTGCATGCTTGAAGCAGCCATCAGAAGAATTTTTATAAAAACCTGCGGCAATATTAGAATGATCTTTGCTTCACTGCTTGGTGAGTGACAAAAAACGTATTTCATAAACTGAGCATCGTCTTTCATAATCTGCATACGACATTTCTGACACTAAATCAATATTTTATGTAGCATGCATAATTTATGTAGCATACAATACCGCTCATAATCAGTCAAGAAATCGCCCACTCCTATGAACTCCACCGAGCCCCGCCGGCGTTCACCGAAGGCGGCGAACTCACGCGAATCACGCAAACTACGCAGCTTCATAACTTCCTTCAGATTGCATAAAATATGATTTCGTAAAAAGCATCATCTCAGCTCGTCAGGGTAAATCATGTGATATACTGCACTATGTCGATAACATGGCGTTACCAGGGTTTCCAGTTTCCATTCGGGGAGGGGGGAGGGGGTACAACAGTTTTTCCTGATGAAGGTGCGTGGCGTCAGTCACGCAATCTGAGAAATTCATTGGTATGAGGGCCAAATTTTTGCGGGCCCATGACCCTGAATTTCCGAAAGGGGCGGGCGGCAGCCACGCCCCGAAAAATTTTTTCATGTGGGTAAATTGGATTTTTAAAAATTGATTTAATTATTTACAAGTATGAACAAGTCGCTTGCACATTTTTATACCTCACGTAAGTAAATTTTAAGAATCCCCTCCCCCCTCGATACGCCACTGGTCGATAGTTTCTATTCAGTTTTCTTGATTTTTTGTGCGGACTTGTTTGCGGTTGTGTCACGCAGCGCACAACAAACATGGGAGACTCTTACCGTAACCCTGCAGTAAGACGCTGACTTACAAGGAAGTGTGTTTTTTGTGGCCAGCAGCTCCATAACATCTATAGGCAAATTTCTAAAGATTTCGGTCTTTCGTTATTCCCCGTTTTAAGCCCTGCGGCTCGCCAACGGGTTTTGGCAAAAATTGACAAACGTGGATCGAAAATTTTGTCCATAGAGATCCCATAGGTAGTTTGCCCAACATGTAAACGAAATTGTAGGCGAAAATACGAATTTGCGTAGTATCGCAAAATTTCCACAGTATAACACTGCTAAATATAAGAAATCGCAATGCACGAAAACACGATATTCTTAAGCGGTGGACCAAAAAACGTCTATGGGCGGTTTTCGATGAATTCAAGATCATCAATATCTCGGGTAAAGGCCGTAGGCGAGCTCCAGGGCTTACATTTAGAACGAGAAGAAAAATCTGAAGGCCGTATATCTCCAGAAAATTTTCATGAAGGGTTATCTAGTTTGCTGTCTACGAAAAACACGTTTGCTTTGTAAATAAGCTTTCCCTGTAGGGTTACAATGAGCAAAGTTTGGGTAGACATGAATTTCCCAGAATTTACTTGCCCTTCTTTCTCAGTTCGGAACAGCTGCCAGTCAGTAATTCCACTTGATACTCTTCGGAGACAGCTTTAACCTTTGACCCAAGTGGATTGGCGGCTGGAAGGAGGGGCTTTATGACCTAATTAAGGCCGCTCGCTCTGTGTCTCTCTCGCGCGCGTGCTTTTTAATCATTATCTTGCCTCAATTAGGTCACGAAGCCCCGCCTTCCAACTGCCAAGACAGTTGAATTAAAGAGTATCGTGCCTACTTGAATCTCTCAAGTATGTTATGAGCTGCGTAACACCATTGTGACCCACCCGCACAAAAATTTTAAAAAACCGAATACGGAATGGCAACATAGTGTAGTATATCGTAAAATTTCGGATTCATGCAATCTGAGGGAATTTATGAGGGTGAGTCTCGCGTGATCCGCGTGAATTTGATGTACTTCGTTGATGTCCAATCATAATCAGTCAAAAAATCGGCGTACTCTGCCGGAGTTCACCGAAGTAGTTCGACTTTTTTGACTGACTATGAGCGGTATTATATCTCAAGCTGAGTACCTTTGTACATGTGCTGTGCCATAGAATTTACGTCTGTCTACAAATCATGTGGCCGTTTGAGTTCCTCTCTTTCAAAGTGACAAGTAGACATCTTAACTATTTTTTTCCCAATGTCTTTCAAGATAATGTAGAAGGGCTAGAATGTCGCGTCGTTAAATTTTATGTGAACTGTTTTGAACAATTGAAATACCACGTTTATACTCAATATTCCAGTTTCGCCCACTTCATATTTTTCATACCACGCCAGGTCAGTGTCAGTCTTTTCGTCTCATATAAATAATCTTGAACGTTTTGTAGTTCTTTGTAATCTCATAGTGTACCAAGAACTTAGTTTTTTGAGAAAAAATTTACCTTTCTAATTTCCAAAGTCTTTCATTTTCCAAAGTCTTTCTTTTATTCAAGTCTTTCATTTGTTCGCTTTCTCACATATATTTGCTCGAGGAACTACAGCCTCCAAAATTTGTACCCTCCTAATTTTGAGTGCAACTTCCCGATTCCGACATATTACACTATCATCCCATTTCAAGGAAAAATATATGAACTTTGTCCCCAGGCCTTTTCCTAGTATGTTTAGACAGCTTGGGAAACATTCATCATTACCAGCATCCACGTTGTCATTTGCCCCCCCCCCATCCATCCTGACAAATGGCTCTTCTTGGGCTCATGCTAAAAGTTCAATCTCTGGTCAAAGCGCTTCTGATTTTCAAATTTTGAGACTTTGGAAGATTTATGGGAGCTGGAGTTGTTGCAAAATTTGAGCATTTTTGACAGAGTGGAAGCTGCGCAGGTGACTTGGTTGACTTGCTTGAATACTCTGTAAATCTGACTATAAAGTTTCTAGCCTAGAATGTCTATTGTTTTTGCCTCAAAAGTTTTGCTCCAGGAATTTTGGGGGATTTGATTGAAAAGCATTCAAAAATCGCTTTGATGTTCGGTACATAATTTTGCAATTCTGTAAATTAGGTTGTCCAAGTCTTGTCCGTTGTTTCGAACGACTACAAAAACTTCGTTTGATATAGACGCAAAGCCGTAAACATGCATTAGATGCAGCTTCTTCTTTTCGCTTTGATGATAACACTTTCAAATCATAATCTTCTGAACCTTCGACAATTGCCAAGGTTTAACACCCGTCATTTCTATTTGCACGAGATCACCAAATATGCAAAAAATTCAACAAAAGTGCAGTACACTCTTCCAGGCTCGAGGCCTTTGATGATTAACATAAAGTGTACTTTGGCATCCGCGAACATTTTGGCCTCTCTTTGAACCTTCGCTAACTTCCATTTCCCGTGACTAAATGCAAACAGAGGCTTTTGTACAATCAAAACATTCCAGACATTGTTCAGGTGTCCTCCCTCACTCACGGCATTCATCATAGGAGTTGGCAAAAAACTCTCTCTTCTTTATAGTCATTTGTTCTACGTATAATTCCTATATAGTGAATTAAAATCTTCCCAGGCTAGTTTATTTTGCAAAAAAATTTTTCATAATGAGGAACAGGATTGAAACATTTTCTGGGTTCTATTCGTTTGTTTTTTCTACCTTTTTCAAAAATAGACAAACTGTTGTGGAGTTTCATGAAAATGCTTATTTACTTTGTTACATTAGGTTGATTCATAAATAAAGCACGTTTTTCTCACGTCTTCTTCCAGGAGCTGGTATTCGATGTGTAATCAATTCCCTCAAAAACTTTTTACGCTGTCCAAAAGAGCGCTTTTTCTAGGATTTTATATTACCCTTCGTTTCGTACATCTCTGTTCATTCCAAAGTTCTGAGCGTTCAAACAAAAGAGACTAAATCCCAAAATTTTTGCTTTTCACTCTTTTTGCCCTAAATCCATGAAGAATAGGCGGATCAATTATAAAAAATATGCATAGGGATATGAAACTATGTGCTACAAGATGCTATTTAAACAAAATTCTCCATGAATTCTGAGCAGAGAAATTCAATTGCGAATTTTAGTAATCGTCGCGGCCCTTCCGTGCCATATCTTTGAAGCAAAAGGCGATTGCAGGCCTTTTGCACTATCCAGCAAGGGTAGACCTAGTTCATTTGATGGTAGAAAAGCGCTAGGGTTTTCTCACTTTCCAGCGGAGATGAAATAATTTCAAAAATGACCGATTTTTGAAACCGCCAAGATGACAGAAAAAAGTGAGTACTTTTGACTTTCAATTTTCTTTCAAAAATTTTCCGTTGAATCCAAACTTGGCATTACTGCTCAAGAGACCCTTGGCTACACGATGAGCGAAGTCTGCTTTATCCTACTTCATTTCAACATAAGTTATGCTCTCTCAAAGTAAAGGCTTCTGAAAAAATTTGTTGGCAATCTTCAGGCCAGAAAATCTTTCTTGTGATAGATACAATCACGCAAAAGTATCTGTTTTATAGCCACTGATTTGATGGTTACAGTAGTTTTTATTGCGCCCAGAAATGTCTTTTCAAAAAAGAATTATCTCGGTTGAAATTTGAAGTATAGAAAACGTGCATTAATTATGAATCAACCTAATATTATAAAAGGCTTTGATATCTTTTCAAAAAAGATTGTACTTTAGAGTAATTTGCGGATGTTACTAATTGCTAAAACCTTATGCAGTTTTTGCCTGTGGGAACTTAACGCACATGAATTATCCCCTTTGATTTAACTTGATTGACGGCTGCAAGGCGGTGCTTCGTGACCTAATTAAGCTTAGAAAATGGTCAGAGAGCGTGTCCGCTAGGGAGACGCGGACTACTTGGCGGACGCGAGCGGTCGCCTTCCAGCCGCCATTCTCGTAAAATCAAAGGTACATCGTAAGTGATTAGTTCATGTTATTTATTAATTCTGCACTTTCGAATTGTTTCGAACTCTGAAAAAGAGTATAAACAATTTGTAAGTCACAGTCAAAAGAGCGTCTACGATTTTATTTCTATCTCGATATTGAGCATCCTTGGCTTTTCAGCTTTGAGAAAACGTCATAGATTTTCCTAATAGCAAGGCCTATGCCACAACAAAATCCCGCGTAGTACTCGGTTCCTACTTTTCGAATTTTTTCTAAACAATATTGCAACAACATGACAAGAACGTCTAACAATAATAGACAACAGCATTCGAACGAAGAAGAAAATAAACACTCGTGACGCTCTCTTTTTCCATTTTTATGATTCCATTGAGCATTTAATAGCCATGGATGTTTTCGCGAGGCAAAATTTAAATTCAGTCCAGTAATGTTTCGATTATTCTGCACTAGCTAGCAAAGCGAGAACGAAAACAGATAAACAATAGTCAAGGAATATAATTCATCGTGTAACTTTTCCATCGTTCGCCTCCTTTGTTACAACAATGTCACGAAAAGAAAGGTGATTGTAGTACAGAAAAGCTAGCATTAAAGGATTGAAAAAAGATTTCAATAAAGCAGCAGAAATGGGAAGGCGAAATATTGCTTCAAACTCTGTCTCTAGATACATAGGATCAGCCCACTCCTTTAGGGTGAGAATCTGCGTTGTCACTAAAAAAATGTATTTTCTCGTAAAATTACATCCATGTTGTTTTGGATAATTAAATGTATCAGCGAAATTTAAATAAGTTAATGTAGAACGAGAATCAGCTGTGTCAGATGACGATACGTGGCACTTTGTCGGCCAGTTCATCGTGCGCGCTTCGCGAGGGGAGGGGGAGGGAGGGGAGAAAACGAAATTTTCTGTGAATTCCTTACCTTGCACTTCTCACTTCCTGCTGCGTGTTCCTTCTTTTCCGTAAAGTTGATCTCCAGTCTTTTCTTTTCCATCATATCCAAATCATTTATTATATGAATTAGGTAATTTGTGCACTGCAAAACATACGCGTTATTCTACCCCTTATGTGCCAACAAGGAACCAGCTTCTAAAGATACAGCTATTCCTCCTTTAGCGTAGTTAAACACAATCAGGTGCATGGTTTGGCAGTGAATAGTCGTCAGATGCCGCGCACAGTGTGCATTTTCGCGTATTTATTTGATCACGACATGATGACGACTACATTGCGACTTTCTGTGAAGATTTCTGAAGTGATACTTAGGTTAGTGAGTTATAATCATTTGAGTACTCTTATTTCCCTCCTTTTCCTCCCCTCTACCCCCCCCCCCCTTTTCCCTTCATTCCTTGCACTACATAAGCATTCCAAGCAACTGGCTCACCGAGAAATTTCCAAGGTTTTTTTCACGTCAGATATCAAAGAAATTCGAAAAAAGAAAAACACGCGAAGTAATCCAAAAGCAGATAATGATCTCTCCAAAGTCAGGTGAACTTGATAAATCAAATCATTTTGAATATTCAAACTCAAGCGAATTCTTTGCTGTTTGCTAAGCTTAGTCGAATGTATTTATATATTAAGTTACTGATTTCTTAGAGGTTTTTGCTGCTTAATTTTATCCAACACCTTGAAAAAACTTCTTTAGTGTAATAACATCACTCTATGTTTAGAACATGGCGAGGTCGCCTGGGTTTTTTACATTGAAGATATCCTTGAGACAACGCTGAAAATAGAACCGATTACTGCTCTGAATGTAGAGTAATTATGAAAGTTTCTGTAACAAGAACAGATTATCGTAAAAAAATATGCTTCGCAAAATATTGCTTGTTCCCATGTGAGCTTTCAATTTTAATTATTTGGAGTCCAAAGTTTGGGTTGTGAATGTGATTATTTTGTCTGTATGAAGATGAAAATCGTATAAATGGCCATAACTCATGTCGTTGAACCAAAACGGCATCTAACATTAGATAGGATGATGATAGACAGGCGAGACATGGATCTCAGACCACAGATCTCGTTTCGTTATTTCGCGGTACAAAGTCTCTGGTTTTTTCCTTTAAAAAGGAGAAAGAAAATACCTGTGATTCTCCATTGATCGCTCATTTGCGATGCCGGAGTCAAGGCGAAGAGAGTTTAATCAGCTAAGTTTATAGTCACCGTTTTTTTCTTATCTGCTTGCATAGCTGAACCGAATAATCAACATGGGTTGAAATACAGGGTGTCCCAAAAGTTTGTATACACTGTTTGATCGTTGATATCTCTTTTCTCAAGAAGTTTTTTGTCTACCTCTAAGCACCATTTTTTAGAGCTGGCCTCAACTTAGATTTACATAGAATTTAGCATGGAGCGAATCATCGGTCGCACTTCATTGCTGTAGGATTGCGGTAGCAAATTCAAGAAAGGTTGTGAGCCATCAAGGGTCCTATTCAAAACCAAATATAATATTTGCACTTTACCGCAATGCTTTCTTCATAAGTTATGCCAGGCAGACCGCAATACCTGGTTTTACAAGACTCTATAAAATCGTGATTACGCCATTTAGCTTTGCAAATTCGTAAAAACTTGAATAATAAAATCAGCGAGCTTGAAAATCCTAGTACTCCACTGTCAGTTTTTTTAAAAAAATTTTCAGGAACACGGTAAATCCGTAATGACGCTATAAGCTGAAAGTTCCTACCGTAATCTTACAGTAGTGAACAGCGATCCGTGATTCGCTCCATACTCTAAATCTTAGTTGAAGCCATCTCTACTAAATGGTACCTGAAGGTGGGCAAAAGGCTTCTTGGGAAAGGAGATATTAACGGTTAAACAGTGTATACATACTTTTGGGACACCCTGTGAAAGGCTTCAAGGCCTTTGATAATGCCGATCACTTTTTCGCTAAGGCTTTGAATGCAGTAAAATTGACAGGTTGTTTGGGTGGAGGGGAGGGGGGTTGGGGATCTTTCACCCTTTGAAAAAACTGTAATATCAATTTAAGTTCCTATGGCAGGTTGGCCCACCGTTGGAAATTATCCCTGGTCTCCCAGATTAGAGCACCCTTCAGACTATCGATTACCTTCAAAAATCTTGCATTACCTTTTCACAACAGCTCCTGAAAACCACCTTTTATGTCTTTCGGCCTCGTGCATTGCATTTTTCTTGATAAAAGGCAGAACTTGATTTGCATCGTTAGGTCTATTTATAGAAAACTTTTCTTATCTTCAAAAGTCGTTCGGCCGCTATAAACGGTCAAACACTTTATCATCTAATCATTGGTTGCTTCTATTTCTGTTCGAGGACACACCAAACTTGCTCGATTACAAAATCGAAAGTGTAAGAAGTTACATAAATAGTGATAAGACGATTCCTAGTGCAGGAACCTCTGCTACTGTTGATTATCAGGGTCATTATCAACAGAGACTGGTGTTGTAAACCTTTCTTAGCTCTGAAGTTTTTGTCCTTTGTTAATAATAGCTAATTAGCAGACAACAGCAGTGTAAAAGTGGTCTCCGAGGGTGTTCTCTATTTAGCTCTTAGCAATTTGTTCTTGCAAAGTCATAGAAGCTTTCAGTTAAGAAAATTTTATGGGTTGTTTGAACTGCTAATTTATTTTCCCTCTGAAATACGTGTAGAGCTGTTTTTCATTTCAAGAACCTAATCAGTACAACTGTACGGATTCGTATTCAAATTAACAGCTATTCAATAGCTCAATTAATGTAGTTCATCCATTTAAATCAAAAATTCACTTTTTGTGTGTTGAAAGCGATATGTGAAGTCAAAAAACAGTAATACTGAGAGGGCATGTTTGCCATGGTGCACGTTCACACAAATTCGTTTTTATCGTTTTCGATCTTTTACCAGCACTTTACTTCCCTGTTGCCATAAATGGTTGTAAAAATTCTTTGCATTTTATGGACAAGATTTCCCCAAGATAGGCATTTGAAAAACAATTCTGTGACAATCACAATACATTTACTTTCGTACGTTCCCCACCAGGCCCCACCAGGCCTCGAACAGTCAAATTTTCAAATGCAATTGTCTTTTATCAAAGATTTCAGGCTATTTTGGCTATTTTGGGCTGCATGCAAAGTTTATTGTGTCAGCATTATGGTGCCGAAACGTGCTGGCGGAGGTTAGTCACAATAACGTCCACCTAGGTCCCGGCATAATGGTGGCACGATGCTGACACGGAGCTGGAATGGCGCTGGGACACTATTGGGAAGCGTAACTCTAGATGCAGCCTTTGCAAGATAATTTTGTCAATTACTGCAAAGGAGAGAATTTAGGACAAACTACGTGTGAAATAGAAAAACTTTAAACGCAGCCCACCTTTTCGCACAATGCATGCAAAAAGTGAGGAAATCAAAGCTACACCCAATCCTGCGCCATTTCGTCACCCCCCCCCCCCCCCGTCCACCACTCTCGGCGCTGGGAACGCCAAAGGTGAAGCATCTGTATCAAAGGCACCCAGATTCTCGACTTCCATTTTTTGGTTGTTTCGGGACCTTTTCATGACCCTGATTCCAAATATGAAGTTGAAAATCCGCGAAAACTCCGACAATAACCATTCCGGAAAACTCGCAGACTGGTCCTCCTAAACGGTGATTGGAACGGTGTGCAGGGATGGGCGGGCATTACTGGAGGGGGCGGTGCCGACTTGGGGCCCTCATGCCTCTTCGGCATTGCGAATTTCCTCGTTTTGGAAGAGACATTTCGCCCGAGACTTGGTTGTCGGATTGATAGGGGGTCCTACTATCTTAAGCTGCCGCTCAAGAATCGTAAGTTAATATGAACGGTGCCTTTGAAGAGTTGCTATTGTCACCTATCTACCAAATTCATTTTAGAGTAATTAATTTAGCATGAAATTTTTGACGACGTTACTGCATGACAGAGGTTCTGAAGCAAATGTGTATACAGTCGTAAACCAGATGACTATTTATTTGCGCAGCTTCTTCTGCACTGTGATGAAATATCAGTACAATGCAAAATGTTTTGGAAATATTGGACCAAAAATTCCGAAAAGGCTGCTATTCTTCTTAAAAGTTTTGGTCACTTTGTTACTGCAAAAATTAGTTGATACGGAGTCCCATTTTTTTCACGAAATACCGTCATCTTTTAATACGATTACTGTTTCTTGTATCTGCTACATAATCGTGACGCCTACACTTTGATAAGTAAATGCGGGAAGATTCTTTACATATCGTCGCATATCAATGCAATCGCTTCATATGTTGACTTTTTCGTGTCAAAATTTCCATTTCCAAGAAATGATGCAAGCATGACGTTAACTGCATAATTATTAGTAAGAATATGTGACAATTTTTAGTGCATCTTCAGCGTACGAACAAATCGGTAAATACTCACTCGATTGAAAAACTATTTTACTTTGCTCTATCCTACTCATTCGACTTTCAACGAAATTGGAAAAAACCTTTCACCAACATTTGCCATCCTAGGCGGTTCTTTGATGTTTAGTGGTCCTAAAAATGACGTATGAGAGAGCGCGTGAATCCTGACATGGCGTTGATGATGTCCCCTGGGAATAGTGAGGGGAGGTAGTCTTAAATTGCAAAAGCACTAGTCTGATGGCCGTTAGAGTGCAGTTGTCTAATCGGGATGGTCCCGGCTTCACTTTCTGCTCTTCTTTCTTACTTTTCATTAAGCATCTTCATTTTTCATCTATAGTAAATCTCATAGCTGGACTCTTATAATTTCAAAAACAGAAAACCAAGTGTGAAAGATTTACGTGCATCAAAATGTAGTTACCATCTATCATTTCATCGCCATTCATCATTGGAATTTGTCGAAAATCTTCGCTAAAAATTTTACTTGTCTGCTCAAATTAACCGATCTAGGTGTCAGAATGTCTTTGATCATTATCTTGACACTGTCTTGAAAAAGTTAAATGTTTGATTCTCGAGATTCTGCTACCGCTGTTGGCATGTGAGTGGGTATTAGTGATCAGTCAATCTTTTGCAAATTTCCTCTGAAATTTCCCAATGTTTCGCCGTCTCTTGGGGTACGGAAGAAGATGAAGTTACTAGGAAGAATTACAATAGACAAGGCTTTTTCCAATTGTAACGAATAAGAAAAAAAAGGTTTCGATTTAATTTGATTTTCAAAAACAACTGTAAAAGCTATAATATTAGGTTGTGTAATAAGTTCCGTCCCATTTTTTCATTCAATTTTTTCTCAATATTTTGCGCGATGTTTTGTAAATTGTTTATATGCATTCGAAAGCTCTAAGCCTTCTCTATTAAAACTTCTATTTCGGTTTTCCACATCAGCTGACTTGAAAAAGTTTTACAGCGTCAAATTTGGAAAATCAAACAGGGAAAAAGTCCATTTTCGACAACTACTTTACTTCGCCTTCCTAAATAGTCAGAATGCCTACGAATGAGCTCGAAGAATATGCTACACGTAAGCAAAGAATGTTCTGACTTCTATTGCGCTTCAGGAGTGCTGAAACTTTTCGAAAATCATTTCTATAGATTTTAGAAAATTCTTCTTTCTGATGCCTTTTCAACGTTGGTGTTGGGCGTCATCTGAAGGCATCCTAAGAGAAGACGGTAGGCGGGTCATCCAGAAAAGTCAGAAGGGATGGTTTGTGGCTTCAAAATTATCGAATTCGTAGGTTAAATACTCAAAATTTGAATTTTGGGAGGCCACACAGCTTGGGTACGCGAGACGGCGGACATCGCCGTGACAAAGTCCTGCCTTGCCGACTTCTAAAAAAATGTCAACAAATAGCCGGTGGAAGGAAGGGAACAGGGCAAACAATGATAGAATAAGTGTAAAAATTCAATAGATTGTTCTGGTTGTTGTTAAGCTTGTTTCATAAGTTTTACCAATAAAAATCGAGTAAAATTTGAAGGGAAAAAGATGTCGAAAATTGATTTTTTGGCTCTCTGGATTTTTTATTTCAATGATAAAAATCTTTTCCAATTTTCTGCTATGTTAGGGAATGATGCGTATGAGCCTGTAGAGCAGACTTAGAGCTTTCAAAGCATGTACACTTTATCTCAAATATAGTCAATATTGACAAGAAAAAACTAAAACAAAAAATGGGACAGGACTTATTACACGACCTAATATATACTGCTCGTACAGAATTACTCAATAGTCCTCAAGCTAAATGTTGGACTTGATGAGTTTTCTTTTTCCATTTTCTCTTTTCGAAGTCCATCCGTCATCTTTTCATTATCCATCATTGGACTGTAAGACAATCTCAAAATTTTGCTTGTCTATTTAAATTATCCAAAAGCAAAGATGTCAATTTATATAAGTGTCTTTCCATGATGCAACTTTAACACATTGACGACCGTGCAGTTTTTTAGTTGTCTGCCTTTTGGGACCAAGGCCTTCTTACGGACCAGCCCACTTTTGCAACTATAATTGCGCATACTGCCATCTACAGTACACCTACAGTAGATCTGAATCGCTGACAAAAAAGGTAGGAGTCACCCCTAGATTCTATGCAAAAGAAAGCTGATGGAGTATGCTCATTCCAGAATAGTAGTCATTTTACTAAAATTCAAGCCTTGACACACATGGTGTGTCAAGCGGTCCCACGCGGTAGTCATTGCTTGACACACCATGTGTGTCAAGCAGTCGTCAATGTGTTAATATATGGTATCTGATTTTTAGATCTTCCTACTGCTAAAAAATGATCGAGATAGCCCTTGAGTGTTCTGAGGTTTGCGAGGTGCAGACTTTTCGTTATAAATAGTTCTTTGTGTTTTAATTGCAAGTGATATTTGGCTTCAAATGAACAAATGAAGTTCTTTACATGAGAGTGAATGGAGTGAGTTTTTAGGACCGAATTGACTTTTAAGCAAATATTACAGAATTAGAATCAAAAAACAGTCAAGCAAAGAAGCCTAATCATTTTATTTTATAAAAGAAAAGATAACTGAGTTTTTTTCAATTTTGACTTTATGTTACCAACGAAAATTGGTGTTGTAAACCTTTCTTAGCTCTAGAGTTTTATCCTCAGCTAGTAATAGCTAATTACCAGACAACAGCAGTGTAGAGGTAGTCTCTGAACGTGTTCATTTAGCTCTTGACAATTTGTTCTTGCTAAGTCATAAAAGTTTAGTTCATTTCAGAAAAATTTTATGGGTTTGTTAAACTGCTAATTTATTCCCCTCTAAAATACGTGTAGAGCTGTTTTTCGTTTCAATAACGTAATCAGTACGACTGCACGAATTAGTATTCAAATTAACAGCTACTCAATGGCAGAGTTAATGTAGTTCATTAATTCAAGTCAAAATATTTCTTTTTATATTAGGTTGGTGCAAAAGTAATGCGCGTTTTGCGAGTTCTCATTTTGACGTGTTATAACTTTCTAAAAAATCCACATTTTCCAATGCGGTAAAAAACGTTAGAGGCACCAAAATTTTCGCAATACAGCGCACATCTCACTATACTCGTATCTCCAACGGGCAGAAAAATATAGACTGATAAGCAGAAAAAATTCTTTTCTGAAAGTTCAAATTTAACTGATCCTAGCTTTCTTCAGAATATGTCAATATAGATGACAAGTAGCCTATGTTGTAGCCGGAAGCCTGTAGTACAAAAAAATTCGAAAAGGACCAAACAGAGAGAATTTGCGAAAAGGAAAAAAATTCAAGACCAAAATTACCTGCTTTTTTAGACATTTTTTCGCAGGCGTAAAAACCCCAAAATATGGAATTTTTTTGGATTTCTGCGTAACAAACAGATACACAATTCTGTAAAAACTGCCAATAGGAGACCTACCCTTACGTTTACAGATATGAGCAAAAGTCTGGTGATTGCCCTCTTCAAAGGAAATTTATGGATCATAGAATGATCAAAACGACTGCACATTTGAGCAGCCGAAATCTTAGCCTAGATAATTTCTGAGAAAATAGTAAAACATGCATAATGTAGGCAATTTCCATTGAATATATTAGCTGAAGTTTCGAAAGTTTGCTTTTATTCGGGCATGATTTCTGGCCAGAGAAGTAAATGCAATAAAATTGTGATTTTGAGTGCGGCTGTTGAAGCTCTCTTATTTTTTAAAAAATGGAGCTAGAAGCTCGTTTTAACCATCATTGGATAGAGGATGAATGGAGCTTCTTGAATCTATGCTAAGTTTTTTTCAAAGAAGAAAGTTTGGTGGAGAAAAGTTGTCCTAAATCAAGGGCTAGAAAAACGCGCATTACTTTTGCACCAACCTAATATATTGAAAGGATGAGTAGGGCATGTTTGTGATGGTGCACGTCCACAAAATTCGTTTTTAACGTTTTCACTCTATTGATATAGCACTTTAATTCCTTGTTGTCATGAACGGTGTAGATACTTTTTGCATTTTATGGACGAGTTCTCCCACGATAAACATTTGTAAAGCAATTCTGGGACGATCGCTGCATTTGGCTTTCATACGTTTCCCAGCAGGCCTCAAACTCTCAATTTTTAAATGGCGTACCTCTCAATGAGTAGTCGAGACTGCACCGGCAGAGGTTGGTCAATCAATACGCGCCGCTTCCACGTGGGTCCCGGCAATGCTGACACAATGCTGACACGGAGCTAAAATGGCGCTGGAACGCTGTTGGAAAGCGCAACTCTAAATGCAGCCTTAGCAAGATAATTCTGTAAAATATTTCATAGGAAAGAATTTGGGCCACACTATGTGCGAAATATAAACAACTCTAAGCCTCGCCCACCCTACTCGCACAATGTAAGCAAATCGAAGGTAAACCCACTCCCGTGCCATTCTTTCGTCACAGACTCCCCCCTCTCCCGCGCCGGAAACGCTAAAGGTGTAGCGTCTGTTAGAGTCGCTGTCCACCCAGATTCTCGTCTTCCATGTTTTGGTCTTTTGGGATCTTTTCATCTTCCTGATTCGAGAATTCGCGAAAATTTCGACAATCCCGTTCCAAGCGGCCATCCATGCGCACCCATCCATTTGCGGAAATCCCGCATATCGGTTCTTCGGAACGGTGATTGGGTGGATGCGCAGGGATGGGCGGGCATTAGCGGAGGAAGTGGGGCCGACTTGGGGTCCCCATGCCTCTTCACCATTCCGAAGCGATTTTATCGCTTTACGTAGCGACATTTTGCGCCGCGACTTAGAAATAATTGGCTTGATAGGGGGTCCTACTATCGCGGGCTGCTAAAAGCTCAAGACTCCTAACTTTATGTGGACGGTACCTTCAAAGAGTTGCTATCGTCACCTAATGTAACACATTCATTTTCGAGTATTCAAATTATTGTGGAAGTTTTGATGAAGTTATTGAAAGACAGACGTTTTGAGGCGAATATGTATACAGCCGTAAACCAGATGACTTTTTATCTGCACGCTTCTCTGCTCTATGATGAAATATCAGTACAATGAAATTTGTGTTGAAAACATTGGACCAAAAATTCCGAAAAGACTGCTCTTTCCTCAAAATTTTTTAGTCACTTCATTTTGTCACCGCAAAGTGTTCTTTGATATCAAATCCTATTTTTCCACAAAACACCGTCATCTTCTAATGCTATTATTGCTTTTTATATCTGCCACGTAATCTTGACGCCTACACTTTGAATAGCAAATGCGGGAAGATTCTTTACATATCGTCGCATATCAATGCTATCACTTCATATGTTGACTTTTTCGCGTCAAAATTTACGTTGTCCATGAAATGATGCAAGCACGATAAACTGACCAAATCATTAGTAAAAATATGCAGCAATTTTTGATGCAGTCTAAGACTGACTTCTACCAAGATTGAAGAAAAAACTTTCTACCCACATTTGTCATCCTAGACGGTTCTTTGATGCCTTGAGGTTTTAAGAATGACGAATGCGAGAGCGCGGGAATCCTGACATGGCTATGTTGATACCCTGGGAATAGTGAGGGGGAGGGAGGAATGTTTAATTGCAAATGCACTAATCTGGCAGCCATATCCATTAGACTTGTGTTGTGGTCTATTTCGAGTGTCTTGGTTCCTGAACAACAAACTTTCCATTTTTCAGTCTTCAATTCAGTCGTTGCAAAGCAACGTCAAAGTTCTTCTCCCTCTAAAACCTATAGCTGAGAATCTTTCCAAATCATTAACAGGGGATCAAATGTCAATATCTACGGGTTGTCACAAAATGTGAACACTGTTTGTTCGTTTATGACTCTCTTGCATTCATGTCTTTCGTCGGGCTTGAGGTACCCTTTTAGAGCGAGGTACAAAGTAGATTTACTGTGTGAACCGATTCATCAATTACTGTAGAATTACGATATGAACTTCGAGTAAATCTGAGGAAAATGAAGCGATGTCTGCCTAGAAGGAGAACCAAACAAGTGGAAATTCTTGTGCTGGATTAATCGAAGCTGCTGATTTTGAATATGAAATTTGCACTTTGCTGTAATGCTTCTTTTATACGTTGCATAAGGCTTAAGGTAACAACTGTTTTTCCAATGTTCGTTAGAAGTGTGGTTACACCATCAACAAAGCTAAAAAAAACTGGTGAGAGATTGTATAGTGAAATCATAACCTCCGAAAACCTTGCTAGAAAAATTTCCAATTTTTTTCAAAATTTTCTCCATCACAAGGCCAATTCCACATTGCGCTTTCTTGAAAGTTCATACCATATGTAATCCTACAGTAATTAAGAGTGATTGATGATTTCAAATACTTAATAAGTTAAACATCGTTCTACAGAATGACACCTCAAGCTCGGCGAGAGACATGAAAGCAAGAGAGCCATCAACAAACAGTGTTTTTTTTGGATGCTCTGTATATCACAAATGTTACCATCTATCATCTCATCGCCATTTGTTACTGGACTCTGTAGAAAATTTTCAGCGAAAATTATACTTGTCAGTTCAAATTACCCGAAAGGATAGGTGTCAGATTATGTGTGTCTTCAATCATTGACTTAGCGGAATCTAGAAAACATGAATGTTTGGTTTTCGAGACTTTGTCGCTGCTGTTGGCACAAAAGTTGGAATTCGGTGACCAGTCAATTTAGAATTTCCAAGAAATTTCGTTGTCAGGAGGTTTTTATGACAAACCACATTCTGATTACTTACCTTTTGCAATCTAAATGAAATGTTGGTCTTCCAAATATTGAAAAATCTACAAGGCAAAAATCACTTTGTCAATTTGCGAAAAAATCCGATAGTATTTTATGCTCGCAAAAACATTCATAAAAAATAGTCAGGCCTTGACAAAGGTAGCCATTTAGTTTTTTTGCATGCTGAAGATCTCATTACCTTCGCAAATCATTCTATATTTTTTCATAATCCATCATTGGACTGCATGACATTAACTGTATTACATTAATCTCTGCAAAAGTTGTGCTTGTCTACTTAAATTATCCAAAAAAAATGTCTATTATGCACTGCTGAAAAAAAAACTATAATTCCACCCTGTAAACTGCAGTAACTCATCTGCTTCTCAACGAATTGATCTGAAATTTGGTACAGTTGTGTGTTTAATAGGCTACCTCAGTAATCAGGACGGATCCCGTTTTTGTTTGATTATTCAGAAAAAAATTAAAAATTTCGAAAAAAGCAGTCTTAAAGGTTGGCCAAAACTATAATTCCACTTGAGTTTCTGTCCACTAAAGCAATTCTCAGCTTCCAAAGTATTCTGTGCATATATATAATCAAAAGTCAAGACAATCGCTGCAGTCCAGCTGTGTCATACTTTTAAAAGAAACGTTTATCCGCTTTCTTTCGCTTAAAAATACTTTCATGCGTATTTCGTTCCCAAGAATGTGTTTTTATGAATAATTTCGCAGTTTTTTGACTGGTTTGGAAGCGATAGGGCTGCATCTATTTTATAGATGCTTAGCGAAGTGAGAATTAGAAAAAAATCGGAGTTTTCATATTTGAAGCGCACGCGACATAGAGCTAACCGCAGGCCTGCGCTCAAATTTATGCCCTCAAACTCCTTCTGCAATGTTCTTATGAGTGTAAAGTAGAGTAATAACATTGTTTGTACGTGTGAGAGTCCGAATGCAGTGGTTGCAGATTTCCGCAGGTCTTAGCATGCAGGCTAATTGAGGAATTCATCCTGCAAAAACTGATTTGCAAAAAGCCTCAAACTTATTGTTGGTTCTCATCGTAATGCTCGTGTGAGTCACAAGGCATCATGCAATGCAGGGTGTTTACATTATCTATTAGCTAAATAGTGGCAAAAATCAGGAAAGTTACCATTTGGTAAGTACTTTAGGATTGCCTAAATATTATCATTGCCGCGTAGATTTATGGTTTGAAAACGAAGCAAAATGCGACTTGGCCAACAATCGCAAGTATAGTGTACAAACTTCTTTTTATGTAAACGATGCTTTGCATCATTTTGAGCTTAGAGAAATAACATAAACCAATTTTGGAGGCAAAAATTTGAGTGCAGGCTTGCTGTAAGGTCTATGTCGGGTGCGCTTTAAATATGAAAACTCCAATTTTTTTCTAGTTCTCACTTCGCTAAGCACCTATAAGATAGGTGAAGCCCTATCGCTTCCAAACCAGTCAAAAAGTTTCGAAATTACCCATAAAACACATTATTGGGAACGAAATACGCATAAAAGTATTTTTGAGCGAAAAAAAGCAGATAAACGTTTCTTATAAACGTATGATACAGCTGGACTAAAGCGACTATTTTGACTTTTAATTACGTATATGCACAAAATACTTTGGAAGCTGAGAATTACTCTAGTTGACAGAAATCTTAGGTGGAATTATAGTTTTGGCCAACCTTCAAGCCTGCTTTTTTGAAATTTTTGAATTTTTCCTGAATAATCAAACAAAAACGGGATCCGTCTTGATTACTGATGGTAGCCTGTTAAACACACAACTGTACCAATTTTCAGATCAATTCGTTGAGAAGCAGATGAGTTACGGCAGTTTTCAGGGTGGAATTATAGTTTTGGCCAGCACTGTACAAACTATACTTATATGAGTATGTCTATTTATATAAGTGTTTTTCCATGATGCAACCTTGATGATGGGATTTTGATTTTTAGATTTCCCGACTGCTAAAAAATAATCGAGGCAGCCCGTGAGTGTTCTGCGGTTTACAAGGTGCAGATTTTTCTCTATAAATAGTTCTTTGTGGTTTGACCGCATGTGATATTGTGCAAATGACGACAGATGAAGTTTTTTTCATAGAAGAGTAAGGAATAAGTTTTCGGAGCCGAATTGGCTTTTAAGCAAAAAAGACACAATCAATACATCAAAAAACAGTGATGCAAAAAAGCCTCCTGTTTGACATTTTCAAGAAGAAATGACTGACTTTGATTTTTGACTTTTCTTGAATTTTGCATCATTTTACGGTTTTTTATGGCTGCAAAGTGCAGATTTTTTGTATTATTTGCCAAACTACTCTCCTTCATTTGCCAACTTCGATCATCAGCGTCATCCTGTCACTTTCACTCTAGTGATCACCTATTCCAAATCATCAAACTATCGTGATCTATAGAAACGATTCATATTGATTAGATTCAAATCACCTTAATCAGACATGACAAGTGCAAAAGTTGTTCTTTGGCGGGATAGGGTGTAGTCTATATAAGAAAGACGTGTGTCTGTAGGTGCATCCTCCAGGGATGGGAAAGGGCGAATATTTTTGCATTTTGAATTTGTTTTGTGTTTTTTTTGTGCTTTTTAACCCTGTTCTTCTCAAAGAAGGTAGCTCGATCTTTTTGGAGTAAGATTTCTTGACTTATACCGCTATTTTCTTTTTTCCTATCATAATATTGTGATTCTGTTACAATCTCGGTATCAAATAGGACTTTATTTTTGTATTAATCTTTAAAAAAATCTAATTTTTTTCAAACGTCTTCCAAGACAGAAATGGGTTTCAATCGGGGTCTAATTTTAATCACAAATTACGCCCAATCTACGCCCAATCTTTGATTTTTATACCCAAATTTCTGCACTTTCTCCCATTCTTCTTTACTTCACTACCTTAAAGCATATTTTACCTGCATAGAACAAAGCTCTCCATTCTGCAGCGCTCCACTTTAGTTCCTCGTAATGGTCGTAAAGCCCGAGAGCTGTCGAGACCAAATGCTTCCAGGAGCACTTACCAGAACCGCTTATTTCTAGTTCGGCGGTCGTTTGGACTGCTTGTGTAAAATTAAACGCCTTCGCGTTGTTTGATTTTTCTATTAAATGAAGAAACGACCGTAAAAAGTTTGGTTAACGATCATTACAAAATCTTTTGGCTTCATTTTTGTGTGTTGGCTTGAAGTAGGAACTCACTTGAAAAGTAAGTAATTCTCAATTTTATCTTACATTTTTTGCTAAACCTTGGAAAAGTTCAGATATTATTATCAGAAAAGATTTTCATTTGCATTTTGCACAATTACACAAAAATCCTCTAAAAAATCGATAAAAGTCGAATTCAAGGAGGTACCATTCTTCACATTCCCACACGCTCATATTTTCGTCCTTTTTCTTTTTTCAGTGTAAAATATCAATCTTGAGCTTCCCGGTTTCACTGAGCTCACTTTCAAACTTTTTTAGCAAATCACCTGCTAACAATAGTCCTGGAGCTATTTTTAAAAGCAATGACGTCTTTGTTGTATGGTTAATGTCATTGCTTGCTGTGAAAAATGCTAGTCATTGAAAATCCTCCATAAAACCCTTTGCACCCATTTCTCTGCAGGAAATGATGCTGGAACGATCTTGCATGACTTTACATGCTAATTTCTTACATAAAACAATCTAATGGGTGCTACAACATGTGTCTTTTCCCGAATGTTCTTGATAATCCCAAGGGCATCCTGTAAATATTCATTTTCATAAAGTATATTCGTTATAACAAAGAACCAAGCCTAACTAGCTTTGATAGTGCATTTCAAGTGCATGTTTAAATTTCACAATGACATTTGGATAAAAAGTGCTGCTCGACATTTGAATTGTGAAGATAAGGCGCGCCGAGGCGTAAGAACAAGGATTTATTTCATGTACTTGCACTATCTGCACACATTTTCAGTAAAACAAATCATCCGGTCTCTTCTACGCTTTAGATGATCTTCCATGGCTTGAACAGATTCTAGAGTAATTGAAAGCAGTATTTCTCAGGCCTTATCTCCAAACAAGAGGAAATTAATGTTATAGAGCTGAAGCAGGTATACTCTCTATCTCACTGGGAGTGGCGGGTGGTTTTCGGGCTCTCGGAATGCATTTCGCGAGCGTGCTCTCTAATCATTTCTCAGGTTTATTTGGCAATTGAAGCACCGCCCTCTAGCCGCCACTCCCAATAAGATCGAGTATGGACGAATGTGCTTCAGTTCTTGAATCTTAACTTAGTTCTTATTACCTCCATTTTGTTAGGGAGCTCCATTTTTCCTCCTTTCTGCTGGAAATTATAAATGGTCTTGCATTCCTTTTGTGAGGTTTTTGTTTTAAGTCAAAACTCCATACAGCTATTTATTAGGTCGTGTAATAAGTTTTGTCCCATTTTTTGTTTTAGTTTTTTCTTGCCAACATTGACTATATTTAAGATAAAGTGTAGATGCTTTTGAAAGCTCTAAATCTGCTCTACATGCTCATATGCATCATTCCCCAACATAGCAAGAAATTGAGAAAGATTTTTACCATTGAAATAAAAAAATCCAAATAGCGAAAAATCAATTTTTGAACTTTCCTCCAATTTTTTCTCGATTTTTATTGGTAGAACTTACGAAACACGCTTGAAAACAGCCAAAACAATCTATTAGACTTTTGAACTTATTCTATCACTATTTGCGCATGTTCCCTTTCTTTCAACGGCTATTTAATGACATTTTTTTAGAAGTCGGCAAGGCAAAACTTTGTCACGGCGATGTTTGCCGTCTCGCGTACAGCTGTGTGGCTCCCAAAATTCGAGTTTGGAGTATTTAACCTACGATTTCGATAGTTCAAAGCCACAAACCATCCCTTCTGTTTTTTCTGGATGATCTGCCTACCGTCTTTCCTCAGGATGCCTTCAGATGAGCCCAACACCAACATTGAAAAGACGTTAGAGAAAAATTCTTCTAAAGTCTACAGTGATTTTTGAAAAGTTTCAGCACTCCTGAAGCGCAATAGAAGTCAGAACATTCTTTGCTTTCGTGTTGCAAATTCTTCGAGCTTATTCGTAGGCGTTCTGACTGATCAGGAAGGCGACGTAACGTAATTGTCGAAAATGGACTTTTTCCCCGTTTAATTTTCCAAATTTGACGCTGTAAAACTTTTCCAAGTCATCTGATGTAGAAAACCGAAATGAGAGCTTTAGTAGAGAGGGCTTAGAGCTTTCAAATGCATATAAACAATTTGCAGAACAGCGCGCAAAATATTGAGAAAAAATGGGACAGAACTTATTACACAAAATAATACATCATAATGTGCTTTTTTCACTAGTAATATCCCTTTTCTTCCTTGAATTAAAAAGGTATCGCTTTTCTTTCCGCCCATATTGCAATTGCCATAAAAGAGCATGATGCAATTGTTCCAAGTGTACTTCTATGGCAAACGTTTCTGTATAAAATCCATTAGCAAACAAATCAAAGCAGTACTCATTTATTGCCAGAATCAAATGCTACTTGTTTTGATGGTATAGCCTTCGTTCTTTGTGATCACCGTCAGCAATGGTTGGAGAAATATTTATTTGAATGGATAATAGTGTGATTATAGAGTATTTTACAAGAAAAATCCTTCCACAATTACCCTCACAATGGAAACATTATCAAACTTTGGCAGATTTCGAGTTGTGAAAAATCATTACCCGCTTTAGGATATGTAGTGTGCTAAATATTTTCTCATTTGGGATGTTTACGAAGAACTATTTTATTATCGCATTCGTTGACCTTACAAGACGTTGAAATTAAGTGCAAACCAGGTGGGAGGACAGAATGAATGGGCGGATAAGAGAACTGCAAACTGGATTCTAAATATAGGGAAAGTGCGGGAATGATTTATATGTTTGGGTTCTGAATGCGGTTTTTGGAAGTCCAGAGAGTGAGGGTTAAAAAGTACCTATCCCATAAGTCTACCCGAAATGTGCCATCCTATATCTTTTACAACTATGACATAAACTTGTGAAAGAGATTATGTAATCTTGGTGCTTCGTAGCACATTAAATTCTGCAGCTCTGCACCTTAGCAGCACATCTGGAACCCATCAGGCGAATGAAGTGCACACCTTGACGCAAGTCGCTCCCTAGTCAAGAGTCCAGAATTTCTTGTTCGGGAACTATTTTTAGCTGATTATGTCCCAACATGTGTAGCACACCTATGTGGCTAACATTGTAAACAAAATGTTAACGAAAATTCATATAGACACTCAGGAATTTCATTGCTAGTTGCCTGCTTCTGAATCAGATATTTCCTTCCATCCCAACTTCGTAATTTTAATCCCATTGAAATTTGAAATTTCTGGAAAAAGCATCATCCCAGGATAACTGTCCTGAAAAATTTAGTGACTCTTTCAAGGTAAGTTTCTCACAAGACCCTATAAGATGATGAGGCACATGCCCTTTTTGCAGCTTTTCTCCCACCCATCTCTCTTAACTCCTCTTCTTAAGAAATTGTCCTGCTGAAACAAGTTTGGCTGGATTAGCTGTGCTGTTAGTGTTGCTGTTCTGCATATATACTGTGGCCAATTTCTTTCCAAGATTTTTCTTACAGATTTTGTGTAGGATCCCTAGAATTCCGTTACGGCAAAGTCCCTTCACCCCATCCTTACCTCATCACCCTTTTTCATGGAATAAAACAGCATTTTTTACGGGTAGTTCTGGTAACCTTGCTCATATATAGTTGCAATAATAGCGTATTTTTCGTATGATTTTCTACATCTAGTTTTTTGAGCCACGTCCTCTGCAGAGTCCCTTTGCTCCAATATCTCCTTTTGAGCATTTACCTTAAATATCATTTCTTTGCAGAACGACCTCTCACTAATGATGAAGCGCTTCTCACTTACCCCATGTAAGTCTGAATCACCCCTATCGTCTTCCAAATGATAGTTGTAATCGTCTCGTATTACCTATGCGCCAAATTATATGGTAGTTTGTAATTAACAAGGCGTCGAAAAACATTTTGAGATCCTTGTGAAACTTATTGTAAACCTTTGAATCAACAATTTGCTAAAAGAAGATGTCTTCATTAGCAAATAAGAATCAGTTTTGTTCCCAATTACCCTCCCCTTCACTTCTTTTCTCCAGTGGCCACTCTTTGACTAAGAATGAGTCAGAATTATTAATCTAGCCTTCTGCAAAGGCTATACATATATCTAGCATAACCATAACAGGGTTCAGCACGAGCTGGCACCAGGATAATTTCGACACAAATTCCCCTTTCTCCCTAAACGTAAAAACCATTGAAACCAAAACGTCGACTTAGAAACGTCGCAATTTTTCTGTCTTTTCGGCCACAAAAATGGCATACTCTTTGCTTTTTGCCAAAAAAACAATATCCAGCTTCATCTCAGTGCCAGCTGTGCCAAACCCAATCCACAGCTCTCCAACGGCTAGTTAGACCCATGCATTTCATAGCATCCGTGCGATTAGATAAATTGTTTAGATTCCCTGAGCGATTGTTTGGATATACAAATGCAGAATGAAGCATATGCGATGGGCACGGTGATTTGATAATTAATCTCTGTAATCACCTTTTGTTTATCTGGTAGTGAAACTTAACACAGTGCCAGATTTTTCATACTATGGTTTGAATGGCTAGACAAATGCGTAAATTTTTTGTAATCATAATAAATCTTGAAAAGGGGAGATAGCTAACTTTGAGGTGGTCTCAAAAGAAAAGACATAAAACCAAGAAAAAATGGAATTATTGAGCAAAAATCATTAGAAGTGTAATTGTGGATCGCCTTTATGGAAATGAAGTGAATGAAAAAATTAATAGGTAGTAGACAGTTTTAGTATTTCTGACATTCAATCGTAATAATCTAGTGTCATGTAACAAAATAACAAAGCACATGCGATTTGGTTTATATCCGTTTTGAACTTTGAAATGTAGCCATTTTTTGATCCTTTGAACTTATGTTTGAAGTTTGCCATTTTCCGCATTTGCATCCAATGCCATAAATGTGACAGTCCTATTATATTGAAAATGGTCCTTCTGTACACATTTTCGTCTCCTCCAACATGCCTAATTCGAAAAGTTCGCTTTGCTCTTCTCATTCGCTACCCTCATGTCTGTTGGTGAGGTATTCCTTCTCCACTCCCTTTCCCGATTTTTGTTCTGTCCGAGGAAATAACGTTGATCCACCCAAGTATGGATGTTTTGCAAATTATCAAAATCTGCATGCCGTGTGAATACATTGACTGGTCAGAATGCACTACGCTTGCTCATCGGCAGAACTTTGAAAAACATAAAGATTTTGACGATTTGAGTATTTTCATTTGGGTGAGAGACTATCTCGTGATTGAACTTAACAAAGGACTGTGCGATTGTTAACACTTTGAATATCTCTGTTTTATATTGGTGAGTTTTTCACCAAAAAAATCGTTTTTTTCCTAAAAGTTTGGAAGCTAAAGTCAGCAAAAATGAGAGCATCGTTTGGATTATATTGGAAGTGAAAATGCTTAGTCTTTTTTGAATTTCACAAGAAAAGAAAAATACAAAATTGAGCAACAAAATTGTTCCAGATATTTTTAGGTATCTATCCATTTCCAATCTCTGAGAACTTTGGGCTTTACAGCAACAGCAGCAGGATTTGAAAATAAAAGTCATAAAGCCATAAAGTCAGAGTCCTAGAGCTATTTTTTCGCCGTTCTATTTGCGCTCATGAAATTTTGTTTATGTTTGCTTGAATGAGTTTGGGATATACAGGGTGTCTCAAAAAATGTTTCGAACGTTTGATCGTTGATATCTCTCTTCCCAAGAAGTCTTTTGCCTTGATTCAGGTACCGTTTTGTAGAGCTGGCTTCAACTTAGATTTGCATTATAGAAAGAATCACCCAAATCACCCATCTCTCTTCATTACTGTAGGATTACGGTAGAAAGTTGAAAGAGGGTTTTGGGCCACGAAAGGCCATATTTTGCCTCAGAAAGGAAACAAAACAGCCTGAAAACTTTTACACTAGGTTAAATAGAGTTGCTGATTCTAATTGTGAAGTTCCCAATGCCAGGTAGCGCCATTTTTTCAATGTTCTTAAAAAGTGCGGTTACACCGTTTAGAAAGCTTTGTAATCTTGTGAATAGTTGAGTATTGAACTCAGCGTCCATAAAAACCCTATTACACAAGTTTTCACAATTTTTTGAAAATTTTGAAACGGCAGCTTTTTCCACATTGACACCATATGTTTCAAGTTTCTACCGTAATCCTACAGTAATGAAGAGAGATGAGTGATTCGTCCTATAATGCAAATCTAAGTTGAAGCCAGCTCTACAAAACGGTACCTGAAGCAAGGCAAAAGACTTCTTGGGAAGAGAGATATTAACGATCAAACGTTCGAAACATTTTTTTGGGACACCCTGTATTTTGGGCTCAAGGCTTTGAAGTCCGCTCGCATGTTTAGGTGTTCGCATGATTTTCGGAATTATTTTAAATCTCATCTAGTAGTAATAACTTACTGTAGTCCGAACTGGTAATTTCTTTTAACTCCAATTTTACATTGAGCTTCTTGATCTTGCATAAATCAAGCCCACAAACCGTGTTGAAAATGTTTATTGCTGGTTTCTAAGCTACACACGATCTCGTGTGATGAAAAAAAAATTTTTTTGATACCTCAGTTTCCCATTCCATTTGCGAGCCATATGGGAACATTGAGATCAGCGTAAACTTTCTTTTATTTTCAAAAAAAAGTTATGCATGCTGACATGCTTTTAACATTTAGCTCTTTTGAAGAAAATTTTCTACACATTTTATCTAGAAAGTCTAATAAGATACGCTGTTAATTGATAAGACTACAAAAGCTAGTTATGATCTTGAGTCTGAAAACATTACACATAGGTGTAGAGATAAGACGGGGAAACTGAATGCGCAAGAAAACAGCCTTTATTATTAAAATTTTCGACTGGTTTTTTTCTAAAGGTTTTATGTTTTTGTTTTTGAAGTTCATATAGTTACGAAAAATTGTCTTTTTACAAACCGAACGTACATATTATGTATAGAGCTGTAAAGTATTAGGTCGTTCCGAAAGTTCTTGCGCATGATTTTCAAAAATTCATAACTCTTTAAATTCTCGAAGGATTTGTACGATCAAAAGTTTGCTTGAGAGAAAAAACTCATGCTCTTTGCAAATGTATTTGAACTGTTCGTTAAGGTGTACAAATGAAGGAGATAGAAGCTGAAAACCAAAATCATTCAAAATTTGAATTTTTCGTGTACGGTCATAAAAAATCGGAAACTCGCAACAAAAATCGGAGCAGTCGGTATTGTAGGTTCTTTTACTAGCTTTTTCCACAGCGCAAAGTCTGCGCCGATTGAGCGTCTCTATGAAAAGTTACGATTTTCGAGCAAGCAATACAAAAGGGCGAATTTGATTTATTTTGGCATCTTTCGAAGAAATCATAACTTTTCATAGAGATTCTCAATCGGCGCAAACTTTGCACTGTTGGAAAGAGCTTGTGAAAGAATCTACAATACTGACTGCTCCAGTTTTTGTTGCAAGTTTCCGATTTTTTATGACCGTACACAAAAAATTCAAATTTTGAGTGATTTTGGTTTTGAGCTTCTATCTCCTTCATTTGTATACATTAACGAACAGTTCAAGAAAAGTTGCAAAGAGCATGAGTTCCTCTCTTACACAAAACTTAGATCTTGTAAATCCGTTAAGAATTCGACAAGTTATGAATTTTTGAATTTGGTGCAAAAGAACTTTTGCATCAACCTAATATCTTAATCTCCCATCCACCTTTCACAAATTCGAAAAATGTTAATCCTGGCTATTAAGGTATTGTTTGCGTAGATACAAGATATCAGGAAATCTAGGCAAACTGATTTCATATTTACTTGTACTGAGAAGATGAGTTTCCTTTTGTCTGCAAAAAATTTCGTGGTTTTTCGTGTCTGTTGTGCTCCTTGAATCCACGTTTTTCATTTTGATTTATTGAGTTGGTGCAAAAGTTTTGTTTTCAATCCATCGGCAAACACGCTAGAATGAAGATAATTAAACTCTTTGAAATGTATCCGATGCAGAATCTCTTCTCCTTTCCAGCAGCTAAATTCTCATTGCGTTTCGTTGCGAGAGTGACGAGATATTTACTGAAAATTACAACCACTCGTTTTTATCATCTCCAACTTTCGCTAATTCTCAGAATTTTTGTATGAGACTTTCGGAGGAGCCCTAATAACCACCAGATAGGGCAAACCTTTTACCAACTTATGCAATTCTTTTTTTTTCTCAGCTGCTTTTTCAGATTTTTGCTAAATAATTTTCTAAAAGTCTTGTGTTTTGGAAAAATCGCATAACCTGTTATTGCACACAAACACTGCAAAACCTACAGAGTACCGAGTTTCAACACTCGATTGTTACTACCGCTACCATTACGAAGTACATGAGCGATTTTCTCTTGAAATTAAGAAGATTTTCAGACATAGGTTACGGCAGTGCGCATTCCTGAAATTGAGAAATTCTGCGATTTTCCCCACAAATTTCGCCTGTCTCGGCAAAAAAAGACAAGCGTTAGAAGGAGGAGAAAAAGTTGAATTGAATGGTGACTGAAGCGTTCAACATTTTAGGTTCTACGAGGTTAAAATATGCTAAATGTAAAATTTGGTCACTTCAAAAAATAAATCGTAAAAATTCTGAAAGGCAAGCCGTAGGGCTACAAAAAATGGCACAAGCTGGCAAAAGGTTTCCCCTATCTGATGGTTACTAAGGCTCCTCCGAAACTCTAATACAAAAATTTTGAAAATTAGTGAAATTTGTACATGGTAAAAACGAGTGATTGTATTTTCCAGCAAGTATCTCGTCAATCTCGCAACGAAGCGCAATGAGAGTTCAGCAGCTGGAAAGACGAAGAAATTCTGCATTGGATACATTTTGAGGCGTTTGTTTATCTTCATTCTAACGTGATTGCCGATGGATTGAAAAAACTGACAAAACTTTTGCACCAACTTAATACTTTTGTATTCGGCAGCCTCAAGTGCTAATTGTAGAAGAAAATGATGGCTGGATTTCAAGGGGCTAGGAATAATGACCATCTTCGTAGGAAGAACTATTTATAGTCATGGATAATTGATGCCATGAAGCTAGGAAATTTCATTACTTGCTTAAGACATATATGGGTCGCAGTGGCGTTCCCAGCATTTCCGCCCGGGGGGGGGCGGCAAAAAATTTTTTTGAATGAAGGTGCCACGCATTCTGAGAATTTTTTGGGGTGCTTCTCAAAACGTTTTGCGGTCCCATAACTCTCAAAAAATCTAGAAAATGGGGGCGTGCCGAAAGGATTTTTTACAAGGCTAACTTGGGCTTTTAAAATATTTAAAAAATTATTTCAATTTTTTAAAAGAATGAACAAGTCACTTGTACATCTTTATAACCCATGTAAATAAATTTCAAAAATTTCGCGACCCATTCTCGGGAAGGGGACCGGGCTTTTCTCTCTCTTCCCCCCCCCCCCACCCCACTTGGTCCGCTATTGATGTTTTGGTGTACAACCAAATTTTGAAAAATCTGCTATCACTTGTCTCCTTTCGAACCAAACTCGCCGCAAAGCAAGATTTTCGTCACCTAATGGCGTTTCTATTTTTCGCAAAGCTTTGTTTACCTCTAGAATTTAGTCGTTTAATATTCACCAGACATCCTTTGCTTTTGCTTCGTACAACAAAATCTCCATGCATCGGATGTCAAATGCGTCACCACTGAGCCAATCGTCATAAAATCTATGACTTTATGCGAAGATTCGAATTTTACTGCGACCCATCCTCAGATTATGGGAGGCCACGCAAAAAGTTCATGGGGTTTGTGCGCAGATGATGACATCTTGGAATCGTCTGGATTATCACGCTATGTATGACACTAAACCTTTAGTGGCTGACGCAAAAGAATCTGCGAGGGCGAACTATTTGGCCCCGCCCATGGTCACGCCCTCTTTTTTTGTCTTTTGCTCGTTTGTGGAGACTATCCCCATTGTTATCAGGCCCTCATATTATAACATTCACAGTCTTACCCGGTAGTAATTCACGAAAAATGAGAAAGGGTGAAAAGAAAAGGAGATTTTGAATTTTTGAACGAACTTGTCATATTATTAGATTTTCATCATGCGAGCGTTTTTTCCGTCAAGTATCTCCTGGCAGTCTAATCAGTTTGGCGCGTACAATATGGCTACGAAGCGCAAAATTCGAAAATGTGCGAACTAGGGGCCAGCAAGTGTTGTCAAGAAGGTAAACACAATACTACCACCAATTCTACCAAATGGCTCGCTATTATTAAATTATATTAGGTTGTTGCAAAAGTTCTTTCCCACTAAATTCAAAAATTTCTAACTCTTTAAATTCTCAACGGATTTGCACGGTCAAAAATTTGCTTAAGAGAGAAACTCATGCTCTTTGCAACTGTATTTGAACTGTCCGTTAATATGTAAATGAAGGAGATAGAAGCTGAAAACCAAAATCCAAAAAATTTAAATTTTTCGTGTAGGGTCATAAAAAATCGGAACTTGCAACAAAAATCGGAGCAATCAGTATTGTAGGTTCTTTCACAAGCTCTTTCTAACAGTGCAAAGTTTATGCTGATTGAACGTCTTTGTAAAAAGTTACGATTTCCCCGAAATATGCCAAAATAAATCAAATTTGCCCTTTTGTATTGATGCTCGAAAATCGTAACTTTTCATAGAGACGCTCAATCGGCGCAAACTTTGCGCTGTGGAAAAAGCTAGTAAAAGAACCTACAATACCGACTGCTCCGGTTTTTGTTGCGAGTTTCCGATTTTTTATGACCGTACACGAAAAATTCAAATTTTGAGTGATTTTGGTTTTCAGCTTCTATCTCCTTCATTTGTACACACTAACGGACAGTTCAAGCACTATTGCAAAGAGCATGAGCTTCTCTCTTAAGCAAATTTTTGATCGTACAAATCCGTTGAGAATTTAAAGAGTTAGAAATTTTTGAATTTAGTGGGAAAGAACTTTTGCAACAACCTAACCTAATAATTGATCGCAGTTTAATGATATCAGTAATAATTTATAATTAATAAATCACTATATTCATTTGAATAGAAAATCATAATCTGACTGATAGTAATTTTCTGGTCAGGGGCACAAGACCTCACATTCTACGCTCTTTGGATATTTTTTACGCGCAATCATTGGTGACCAGCACACTACCTCGGCAGTTCTGCTATTTAAACACTATATTGTTCCACTATGCCCATGAACTTGAAAAAGCATACTATAAGCTATTCATTGGCAAATTTGCCTTCCTCCCTCCCCCCTCCCCGCCCTTTGTCCCCTCCCCCGTTATCGCGTGCATGTTGGGCTATATTTGTTCAGCGCGCGCATTCCGAGTTCGACTATTGTTGTGCGTTATTTCGTCTTCGAGTCCTCCGCTTGGCGCCATCGTGCTCGACGAGTGATGCGCATAAATTGTTGACACTTCAAAAAATACGTGCTTTTTCAAAATTAATCCGAGGAGTGTGGGAGGGGCGGGAGGGGGGGGGGGAAGAGACCAGCGCACAGATCGCGTTGTGTGTGCTCGTACTTATCCGTCTCTACATATTTAGTCTCTCCGTTCTGATATAAAAGGTGGGAATACGCACTATTTTCGCGCGCCAGCGATTCATGCAAATATCGCAGTTACCGTAACCCTTTGTTTTTTTTGGACTTTTCTCGCATTTCCTTGCTTTTTTCGATGGTATTCTCTCTGCTAATTTTCCGTTAGACGCTATCTAATAGCCTTATGTGCCATTAGCAATTGATAGCATCTGGAAGCGATTAATTTTTTTCCTTCGATGAATGCCACCAGTCAAACAGTAGCAACTAGAAAAAAATGTAATATTTTTCTGATTTCTTGACAGCAGACACTGTGGGTTCATTTTTTATTTTTTATGAAACTTATCAGGCAAAAAATAACACTTTTGCTATGAGAGTGCATTATATTTTATTAGAATTGAGTAGAATTACAAATTAATTACGTTCATTGACTTTCTAGTAGTAAACAACTTTTAGATTGGAAATTTTTACCGAATTTAGAATTTGTACCATTGTTTTCGGGCCCAAATCTCCTTCCCTTCCCCCCCCCCCTCATGGCAAAACAGCCAAAGTCTTCTGCAGAATTTCCGCAGAAAGAAATGATTCACTCTTTGCGAACAAGCTTTCCGGGTTTTCGGGTCGTTATCGCATGCACACACAAGACTTGCCCTTGTGGATGATTTTCCAACACTCCTGCTGATAACCAAGCATTAACATCCATAGCATTCCACATAAGTGCTGAAGGTTTTGCGCCATTTATCGCGGAGAGGGGAGGAGGGGGGGGGGGATGTGAAGTGGAAGGGGAGTGGCTTGCACGGCGTTGTTCTGGTTCGTGGGAAATGTCAACATTTTGGTGGTGGCCGAATTTGATACGGTTGTTCGGACAGTACGAATCACTGTCTTTTTTTCTGTTATCAAATTATTTGATCATTTGTCACATAGCTTCGTCCATAAATCTACTCATTCTCATTGAATTGACATTCAAATTTTTTCATCATTTCAACCATTCTCACTCAATGCTCTTTATTCACTCCATCATGTTATTTAGAGCAAATAATCGTCTTGATTATTTGTTCTTTGCTTAATAAGACAGATTTTGTTTTTGTGATAAAAGGCAATTTGACAAAAATGTCAAAAGTAAATAGGAACGCAAGAAATTCAATGTTCATGCCTGTTTTAAACTATTCGGTTTCGGGGCTTAATTATTTGAACCAGTGCTTATCTTTGGTTCATGCACCCATTCGCACTCAAAATTCCTTATTTACATATTAAATTTATTAAATTTATTAGCAAGATCTCTTAAACATTATTCATTTGATGATGTTTTTATTATCACCCATCTCTTAGTCCTGATCTTTTTTTACATCCTATCGCTTAGTACATACTACAGCTTTATGTATAATCAACCTGTTTCCTTTTCATTCCGCTTTCAATGAATCATGCTTCTTTTCTCTTTCTTTCTACCCTGAAATGCTTGAATTTTTCTTCTTCTCGGCTCACCTGAGTTTTGCTTTGTGACCGATTCCGTCATTTTCTCCTCGCATCTCTGCAGTTTTGCTTCATTTTCCTCATTCATAAATTCGGAATTCGCCAATATATTCCTTCAATCTGTTATCTACTACAACTAAGCGATTTCCGGAACTCGAAAACGTGTTGATGGATGTGTCGCGCCCCCGCATTAGTTTTGTTTTTCCATTAGTTGAATGAAATTACTCTCGATCTGTCACATATCTCAAAAATTCTACCGCGTGGCCTCTCCCATTCATCATCCTCTCCCTGCTTGATCTGTGAGGAATTCGGAGATTCCGCGCGTTTTTTTTTGTTAAATCATTCAGAGTATCTTCAAAGGTTTCGTTTCAGATAATGTTAAGCAATAAGCTAAGAAGATTATTTGCTAAATTAAATGTGGATAAAGACATGAAAATCCAGTCTATATCGAAGAGGAAGCTTCAGACGAAGAAAAAGCCGACGGTTGAGTTGCCTGACAATGTTTGGTAAGTTAGTCTTCGATTTTTTTTCTTAGCCCTCTTTCGCTGCTTAAGTAGGGAGTGCGAACATCAGCTGACATCGTGAAACATCGATAGCGGAAAAGATGCTTCGATTTCGTTTGTTCGAAGCAAATAGCTCTCAAGAGTAAAGCCGAAGAGGTGCTCGATCTTTGGGCAATGATCTAAGAATTGGGAAGCCGATGTCGCGCTATTTGCAGAGATTTTGGGCTCGAATGAGCAGCGATGTGCGGTCTTTGGAATGTTTGCATAAATAAATGTTGCTAGGTGCTAGATATAGAATATAAAATGGGAAATACCGTGAATTTAAAAACCTTAGAAATACTACCATGAATTCAAAAACCTTGTTGACAAAAACAGTCTTGATCGTTTTAGCTCGTTCGTTTTACATCACCAGCGATATTCGGCGTTATAACGGAAGGTGACATTCCCGTCCTGAAACAACAGTTACTTGTCAGTCAAAATCGCTAAAGTTGGGGTGGGGTTGTAGCGTAAATCACTCTAAAGGGCTTGCACCGCATAATCAGTCTATGTAGCACATCTCCATTTGAAAAAATCAAACTGGACTATTTTGCTACAGTAAACATTTTTTACTGTATGGATACGGGGTCAGCTTTTGGTGCTTACCTTATTCACAGCTGTTTTAACATCAATTATTTGCCAAAACCTGGAGTCTATAGTTGCTGCTCGCAAATGAATTACCGTAACACCATTCTCTGCGCGACCCTCACCTTCGAATTTTTGGATAGTACAGAAAAATAAGTTTCTCTATGTTCACATTAGCAATCTTTTCTGGTTCTTCTCTTTAGTAGTCTTTTTGGAACAATTGTTTGCTCAAAGCCCCAAAATCACAATTCTATCAATTCACCTCATCTTCGAATCTAATATATTGAGAATCACAACGCCAATTCAAAAATCATGAAATAGCGGGAAACTGCGGCGCGGTTCCGAAGCGCGCGGATGCAAACCTAGCACCTCTGATTACCGGCTCACTGGTATTATATAATAGAAGCATTTTTCCCGAGAAAACGAAAGCATCTGCATACCTGCTTTGACATAGCCTTCTTGAAACAGTAATTTTTTAGCTATTTTAAATGCGCACATACCTCGTCACTAACCTACCGTAACCATTTTCGTTTTAGGAACCTCATCTTTGACTATTCGTCACCGTTTGATGTAATAAAATGGCGACGAGTCAATAAACAATTCAAACGCATTACCGATAGTCGTGTAAAAAGGACGCTTTACCTAGACGTGTTGAGAATGGATATCACACAAATACTGCCGAAAGGAGTCATGGGAGATGGTAAGTTTGAATTTTACTCGTTTTCAGCAGGTATTTTGATCAAAATAAGCGAGATCATTGATGTCTAGAAACTGTTTTTCAAAAATTTGAATTTTAAATTTAGCAGCATGTGATGGACTGACTATGGTAGTAGTTTTGAAGCACGTGCCATAGTATCTTCCACTCCAAAAATAGGGATTTTATTGAAATAATCCTCGAAAGTAGTTCAATCCGCTTTTTCGCCACCTTCGACTAAAATCGCTAAATCTACAAAAATCATATTAATCAAGTATATTTGTTTCTATTTCCATTTGCTACATGAGTGAATTCCCTCAATCACATTTGATCCCCGCTGTCTTGGCCTGCCAATTTTCTGCGAGGGAGAGAAGGGGGAAATTGTGCATCGTTAAAATGCACTATAGTTTTTTATTGCGTTATCAAAGGCCTACGTAGCTGTTTATCAAAGCGTGTAAACCAGTGTTTAATGCTTTTTCGGGGAAGTTTTGATGCAAGAAAAAAATCATTGTTAAAGAATCATGATAAGGCGCTAGTTTTCTCTTGATATTCCAGTGCTACTTGTAAAGCTAAGGGCAGTGAATTGGACCAAAGTATAGAGGTAAAGGTATCTAACAGGGTGTATCACCAGCATACGCTATGTAGATCTATCCCTCTATTTTCTTTATGTTGATGATGTTTGTATTTTGGAGACACTGCTTATTGTACAGTGAGGCTGGCATCGTGAATCTCAGAAGCTAGGCGAGGGGGGGGGGAAGACGATATAGTGTAAGTATGACGAACATATTCCAAGATTTGAGTTTTTTGAAATAAAAGTTACCTTTTCTGCAAGTGTCAATTTCGAAGTCTTGTAAATATTAGGTCATTCCGAAAGTAATTTCGCTTTTTTCAAACGGGCGCCATATCTGATGGAACAAAGGTTTCCAAGAGATCTTGGTAGCATTTGATGCAACATTTCATCCTCTTTCTAATTATTATGAAATTGTTGCAAAACAGTCAATGAGCTTTCAGAAAATAACCAAAATCTGCGACCCATGCTCACGATTTTTCAAACTTTCATATTAATCCTCAGAAAGAGTTCAAGTAACGATTCGATAGAGTAAAGCTCATAGAATACGGTGCTACTTTTTTCCCTTTCTCGTACTCGCCGTAATTTTTTTAAAAGATTTTTTAGCAGAACCATCGAATTTTGGCAGGCCCACTTCAACCATAATCGCATCAAACATCATAATTTTTTGGAATTTGAGACTACCAAGATGGTACTATGAGTTAGCATTAATTTTACAAAGCAAGTGAGGGTTTACGGGTTCGAAATATCAAATTTCGAGTTTTTCGGTTACAGCCTGGGGCTCCCTAAAAAAATGAGCTATGATGATTTTATCCCCGGAAACTAAACGAATCGAAAACAAAAAACACCCATCAGAAAGAAGAGAAAAAGCTGATCGATCGACACCCAAGCTGCTCAAGGTTTGATGTTCTACGAGGATTTAGCTGCCCAAGTATGGAAATCGGTAACATCAGTCAAAATTCTGTTAAAAATGTATGGCAAGTATGGAAAAGAGAAAAAAGTTGCGCTGTATTCTATGAGGTTTGCTCTATCGAACCGTTACTTGAACTTTTTCTGAGAGTTGATATGAAACTTTTAAAAAATTGTAAACTTGACTATCTCAAGAAGCATAGGTCGCAGATTTTGGTTATTTTCTGAAAGCTTATTGACTGTTCTGCAACAATTTCATAACTATTAGAAAGAAAATGAAATGCTGTTTCGAAAGCTTCCAAAATCTCTTAGGGACCTTTGTTCCTTCAGATGTGGCTCCCGTTTGAAAAAAGCGAAATTACTTTCGGAATGACCTAATATATGGAGAATGTGGGGAGCAGGGAGCAAGTAAGTTAATGCAATTATCCATGTTGTGAAGTCAAAATAAGCGAGGATCGGGTGATCTGAACTTATTTCGAAAATTTTGAATTTGTTTAGGCATGTAATCGGACGCTAGTAGTTGTTATTGGGGTGTGCGCCATAGTAAATTCCATTTCAAAAATAGCGATTCCATAAAAAAAACCTCGAAAATCTTATAATCCTTTTGCCGCCACCCCGTCGACTAAAAATCGCCAAATCGCAAAAGGGGGGGGGGGAAGGAGAGAGAGAGAAGAGGGGGGAAGGGCGAGTTGTTTTAAGCAGTGTCAAAAGCCAAGCAACGGCATGAAAGTTGTTTTTATTACGCTAACAAAAGCTTTCTTACTTTCTTATCATATTCATAAGACATCGCTAAGTGTTTTGAGAAGATTTAATAGCGAAAAAAATCAGTGATATGGGCATCGTTGAGTGTTTTTCGCAGAGATTTAGCAGCGAAAGAAATTTTGATAAGATAGATCAAGGTAGATTGTTGTTAGTTCTTCGATATTTCTATGCTACTATTAGAATCTAAGGACATCAATTCAATAATAAAAGCATGTAAGCGAATAGATGGCTGGACCAAACAAAAAAAACAAAAAACCCCCGAAATGTCACAACATATGACATGTAGATTTAATCCTTTATTTTCCATCACTTTTAACAATATCTGTACCTTTATACACTGTATTGCGTAGTATGAGTGGTGTTCACTATCTCAAGATTACAATTTTTGGAACAAAAACTACCTTTCCTGCAAATATCGATTTCTTTGTTAATTTTCTGTTATATGTGGGAGAATGCGGAAAGGCATACGAAAGAAAACAGAGTTTTACAATTTCAAAATACGTATTTAATCCGAGGATTTGCTAGAATGTTGGTGTTCTAAAAATTTATAAATACCGCGGGCTATTGAAATGAAAATATTTTTGACACAATATTAGGAGATTATTTTTTCGTTACCACTCGCTTTAGTTATTTGCATACCGTAATCGCACAGCGGTACGTAATCTACAGCAATCTTAACTGCGCTGCAGCACACATCGCCTTGCATATACTTTGTCTAAAGACGCGAGAATGGGACTTTTTTTGCACTGCGAAATTTTCACTGGTAGGCTATAGTCGTCTCTAATCCACATAGGCATACTGTCACTGTTGCTGAACACACATTTTTCGATTTGATTTATTATCTCTGAATTGATGGAATGTCATTGATTGCATTCCTAATTTTTCCTGTCATTTACTGCAGTTGCGTAGTTTACTTCTATAAATAAATGAATTCTTCTCAGTGTTTCAATTAGAATGGTTACGTGTTACTTTTTTCATTTATCAAGAAGGCGAGAAAAAGTTTGTCTTGGACATAGGGAAACAGGTTTTCGAATGTGTGTCTGTTAGAGAAATTGCTGTAGCTGCTAAGAAGAGGTGCTATTTTGGAATCAAAGAGACTTTGAATTTGAACGAGATATTGCAGCTTGGACAATTTTATCGGTATAAATTGATAATTTAGACAAGTAATTCTCAATCGGAAGTTTGGAGATTTTCTACTGGCAGAAGTCGGAAGTTCAGAATTACTAACCAGAACTTCCGGGAGACTCTTCTATGAACATGATTTCATCAATTTCGCTTATCTCGAACATAATATAGTAATCTAATACACTGCTGGAAAGATATTAGGGAAAAAGTTCTTTGGAAATTTTTATTGCTTGTAGGCAGCTTAAATTAGCATCGCTTTTCCAGACTCTGTAAGTATTTCTGAAACTGCTAGCATAATCTTATCATAAAATTTCTACTAGATTTTTTTTGTTAAGCTTACAGCTTACGATGGCAGTATCACTGAGAGATCCGTGTAAAACTAGTTTCTAACGCTCAACAACTACCCTATTCATAGTGTTTTTATCTATCTATCAATTATATCTCATGACAATTATTACCAGAATTCGGCTGTCGATACGAATTTGCACGAATTTTTGACGTAAAGGGCTATCGCGGGCCCGTGCGCTCAATCATGTTAGATCATATGCCGGCCCATAACCACTCCACTTTGAAGTGCGGGACTTTGACACTTACGGGGAACCGTTGAGACTACGAAGATGCTAAGGGAGCAAGCAGCTTTTGCGGATGAGTGGGTTAGAAGTCTAGACTTCATTCAGGGTATTGGATGCATTGAAGCTTTGTTTTGAGGAGTTGGAAATGGGATCAAAGCAATTTTAAAGTAAAAGGAAAGTAAAGCTTTTTAAGCGGCATTCAAAACGTAAACAAAAAGCTTTTAATCCGCAAGTGCAAGCAAAGTTTACTTATATAGTGAAAAAACCATTTTCAGCCGCAAAAATCCGCAAAGATCTTTGTTTGATTTAAGTTAAAGCGTAAATGCAGGTGTTTTTGACGGGAAGTTCCGAAAAGTTCTGCTTTGCTCGAAACTTCCGAACTACTGCGCTACAATACAATCCTTTCAAGTCAGACGCATTTGATCTCGCTTGCACTGATCAAAAAATATATCTAGCACTGCTTAATTTGAGTACATTTTTTATTACAGGTGACTTCTTCCGGCACCCTACTTGCAATTTATTGGGGCATCACGAATATCGTTCTCTTCTGCTCGTCGCTCATGCGCAATGGACAGCAAAAGAAGCGGCAAAATTGCTGCGTGCGGTTCAGTTCTTTGGCAAAAACGCTCATACCATCATGGTAATTGAATTTCTCCAATTGCGATCACAATCGATTGATTCTCCTTGCAGATCGATTCATCGATAGCTGAGTTGTGTGTGGCAGGACAATGTACGACAGACATACCGGCATGGTTCGCATTCCAGGCCGCAGCCGGTGGTACCGATCCAACGTCGGAGTCCGATGGGATTCAGGCTAGTCAAAAACTTCCATCTTTTCTTGTTTACATCTCTCTTTGCAGACCCCAGGATGGCTCCAAGGTGAAGCGAAATTCAACATGTCCACATATCTTAGTCAGTCTGATGGTGATTTACCGCAATGGAACCCGACAACGCAACGTATTCCATTAGGACCGCTCTTCCCGAAAGCAAGAGAGGTACTTTCCATGATTGTCTATATAGATTCAGAAAGTATTGAGAAGAAAATGTTTTATAGAAGAGATATTGCACGTTTTCTACAGTATCATATGAATTAGTCTTGAAATAAATCTAACTAAAATTCGGCTCTTCTTGGCTTTTTCCCCTTTTCGTCTTCACAAACTTTTGCTGTGCTTATTGCCAAATTCGTCTCCAAAATTTGTCGGCTGACACAAGACTCTCTGAAGTGCTTGGTGGAGGATTTTTTGCACAATTTGAAGAAAAAGAGCGAAAATTATCAAAAGCGAAAATTATCAACAGTCTTTGAAAATTGATACATCTATTGATCATGTCGAAATGCATGTCATATATTCTTACGTGTCCAAAAATCAACTCAGCAGGTTTTATAGAGGATTAGCACCGTATTTTGCAGATCACCTTCCGTTGTACTGTTCCGCAATTACGTCGTATGCGTCGACTAGCCGTCTATCGCGTGCCGGCCACCATGATCTTCTCACCAGAACATCTGCAAGTGTTCCGTTTGGCCATCATTGGTGGACGTTCCAATGCACCAGCTACGATAAAACTACGTCCATTCCGTGAATGGCTTGATGCTGACCAACTCGGTAACAAGCTTTGCGTACAGTTCTGCTGAGTCAAGAAGAGAGGAGCCATAGGCCTTCGTTTTTACCTCCTCCTTCAAGTAAGGGCAGTTCTAGTGCCTTGACCGTATAAGTGTGCTGTAATAAAATCCAAGGTTGTGATACGCACCAAGCAACGCGCATAAAAAACTCACACTCATTGCCAAGTTTTACAAAAGAAGTAATTCCTGTAAACTATCATTTTCCCTCTTATGCACCTACCTGTATTAGATGTATACTAATAAGTGAGGTGTATGATTTGAGTCACTTGGTTGGTTTAGTTGTTTTTTACCGCCTTTAACCACGTTAATTTGATCTTAAAAGATTTTTTGTTTACTACATTTTATGATACATGCTCTAATTTGTTAGCTGATCTCCGTGGTCATTGTATCACCACTATGCAGTAATATGATAAGCATTTCCTCTTAACTTAGCTTTTCTAGTAAATGCTTTTGCACACATACCTTATGCTACCGTACTCAAGGCCAGGTTAACATGCTGTGCCAAATTCTCAAACAACCGTTAAAGAGGGGTTAAACCTTTCTCTTTGACATCGCACGGCAACAAGCTTAGTATGCACTCACAAGCAGCTCACGGTCATGGGAGCATTTGTGCTGTGCCAAAGTACTACACCCCTTTTCGTTTTCATCTATTTTTCTCTTCTAGTCGCACAATAGGAAGTTTAATTACATGTATAAAAAGACTGGTCTGTTTTGTTTTCACCTTTCTTGTAATTCTCATAGCGATGTTCTTTGATTAGCGGTGTAGGCTCACAGTAACAATTTTAACATTTTGAATGTTTTTTTCCTGTATTACATCAACAGTTCCGACATATCGGGTATAGTACAGCAGGTCTTTCATTAAATTCACTCTACTTTTCCACTTTTCATGCGTGGTGATATGTACATACCAGAGATAAATATTTACTACTCGGTTTTTTTCCATTGTAGTATCAACTTGTATTATAGCAGTTCTGCTCATTGCCAGCATTCAACGCTTACACGTGCATGCCGCGGGTCCAATGCCCCTGCGGCAGCTGCAGCGGACTTCCCTTACCCAATCGACAAGATATTAGCGGAACAGAACGCCGATTAATGATGACTTCATCATATGCTATCAACAACATGAATACTGTACAACCAAGCTACATAACACTAAACACAACTCAAAACACGGTGCAGTTTGTTGCCCCGTGCTACCGATGGCCTAACATCTATAACTATACGAGATTCTTCAAGGGAATTCGCCTAGGCGGATCCGCCGCCAACCACCAAAGCGTGAGGCTAAGACATGCCTCCCGTGAATCCGTCAACATGTGATTGCTGATTTGTTAGATGTCTACAAAACTACCCTGCACGGCTCACGGGCAAATTCAGTAGCTTTTATAGATTGTCGCAACCGCATCAAATTTAGCTTAGTAGAGCGCGCTTACGCATAATCATGGCCGCAGCGCCGAATTGCGCAGCAACAAACCCCCCAGCTGCTACTTTAATGCTAACAACTGAAGCTCAATTAGGTCGGCCTTTTGAGATGAGACACATATATTTAGAATTACCTCGGAGGGCTGATTCCAAATAGCTGTTCTTAGCTGCGAAGCGTTCCTCTGCAGTAATTTATGAGCTTTTTATGTGTCATTGACATGTAAGTGAATATGGAAAGAAGGCCTTTAAATAATGGCCCAGAAAGTGGTGGAAAATCGAAAAAACACAGATTGAGTCATTTGGTTTTGAAAAGGTACAGTATGTATTCAAACCACCACCTTGATGATGATACCGTAGCATGCCTAAGTTGGTCAACACGCAAAGTTTGCTTAGGAAAAAGCCCATTACTCGCTTATAGTAATGCTTCGCAGTTATGGAAAGCAGATTTGAACAGCGTTTCAAGCTGATTCCAACTTATGTGTCGCTTCTTAAAAGACCGACCTAAATTAGGTGCTTTTCACTGCAAGTTAACTGTAAGTCTTCACCGTTCTTTCGATTCAGTCTATTATCTGATTTGAAAATCTCCAATCTTTGCGCAATTATGTAGCGTTTCCAGTGCTGATTAAGCGTGGTTGCAGAATCTAGTCGAGGAAAGGTTGTAAGAGTATTAATTATATTCTGAGTCACTATGGAACTCACTCTTGTCAATGTTGCGAAGTAGCTGATTTCTCAAAAAATTTCTTCAGCATCACCTAAGTCCTTTGTCGTCATTGTCAAGTAAATTAGCAAGAATCTACATAATTTTTCCACTCTTTCTTTCTTCCTAATTCCCCCCCCCCTCCCCACCTTCTTCCTCTCACACTCCATTCACCTAGTTGCGTTGCCGTCATTAACAACTTCGTCTCTTCTACAAAACAAAGAACAAGTTGAACTTTGCGCATCACATGCGCAAATGTCAAAAAGCAACTGCAATAACTTCACACTTGATTACCCTTAACATACACCCTTAGCACACTACATTGCTCGGAACTTTTGCAGTTGCAAGCGATGGTGGGCGTTAGGCATGCACTGCGTGTGCCTATAGCTGCCATTCATCGTGGCCATCGTAAAGAGGAAAAAGAAGATGCTTTGAGGACTAGTGATTGTTTAGTCAATAGGGAAAAACTTCGTCTCAGCTCTGGAGGTTCCCAATTGACTAAACAATGTGGTCTCACCCGGAATTCAAGATCGCTGTGCAAATGGTGGCTAGATATTGAGAATTAGTTGGAGATACTAAAACGAAATACAAAGTGTTATTCACTCGCGAAAATAATACACATATAAGATAAAAAAGCAAAAAAAAGTGTAGTTTTGGCAAAGGAACGCAAGCGTTAGAATTTTATAAGAGCTATTATTATCCCTTCTTCAGTCGTAGGTGAGAAGAAATGAAAAATTTCAGCATGTTGAGGACATTGATGTCAGCGCTCAAAATCAACAACAACAAATGTTCACGGAAGTAAGATAAAAAAAATAGTTGTGGTATTAAAACTTTACCTAAGCCCTCTTTTGACACACGTTTCAGACAAGTCAAAATTCCATAACCGTAGTAATCTTTCTCTTCAAACTAAGGCGGGTTTGATCTACTCTCATAGTCTGAAGGAGGTGACTGACTTGCTCCAAGAAGTGCTGCATCAGCAAAGCCTTATCTGGGAACAAACAACGATAACGTGATGCAAAATGCTGTAATAAGGAGCCAAAGAGGGAGGCAGAGATATAATTGATTCAATCGAAGTAAAAAAGTAGAAGGTGTTTTAAGAATACCAGCAAAATTTTAGGGAGAAGAGCAGCCATCTAACAAGAAAACAATAAGATATGAAGTTATGCTAATAGAACAGTCGCGTACAGTTTTTTTTTCTTCCATTTCGCAGACTCCGATAGACATGCAAGTTTCGATGAGAGAAAGACCTCAAAAGCTTAGAGCCTCTTTCACCAGATCGGAGAGAAATTGCAATGTAAACTGCATTTTGCAATTCTGCACATGCCGCAGATCGCTTTCGACGAAGGCGGTCAGCATTGGGGGTCATTTGCAAATCCTGCGACAATGAGACGCATTTGTACGACTATATTAATTCACGTAAGTGAGGACTTCATACAATTTTTTGGACAACGTATCAACCTCACCCTTGACATGACTGAACGTCCTCGGGTTTTGGGTTTATCTGAATCCATCATTCACTACGCGCGTATCTGACTTAACGTATACTCATTCTTTTGAGTAATGTTGATATAAATTTGCTGGTGATACCTGCCTATCTTAGAGTTCCCTCATACAACGCCGCAGGACGCAGCAGTCTGCCGCAGCATGCCGCATCCTTTGGCGTGCGCCGCTGCGTTCGCAGTAAAAATATACGCTCGCTGTGAATGGACACTTTCGGAAAACACGAACGTGCAGCAGATATAGAGGTACGTCCATAACCGGCGAAGCGGTGCTGCCGTGAGCGTATATTTCCATTACGACAGCAGCAGCGTACGCCGCAGGACGCGGCATGCTGTGGCGGGCTGCTGCGTCCTGCGGCGTAGGATGAAGAAACTTTAGAAATAGGTGACGATCCTGTCTACTACCAACTTATCACAACTATATAGTCCATGGTATCACATTTATCTGAAAAGCATCAATTAGGAACTTTCGTCTGCTTTTTTTCAATGACAAGCTTAGCGAAAGTAGTAGGAAACTAATATTGTTCCCAATGAAGACAGATACGGGCTATCCTCAACTTTACAAATGCTATCGTTTGCTTATGCTATTTTTGGTAGAATTCGTTCTTTTAATCTCAATGGAGGTATTGTGGCTTGTATCAGCTATTGTGTCTATACCTTACAAGCATCTAGAAAACCGAATCATTTTATTAGGATTATGTAACGTCACAATAAGGAATGAAAAACTTTGGTTCATAATCAAAAAGTGACATAACATACCATTTTGTTGTTTTCTGCAAAAAAAAAGAAATTCGACTGGACGATGACGTCAATCGCATCATCAGGAATCCATCAGGAATCTTAAACTTTACAATCTTTGATGTAACAACAATTTATCTGCTCATGGCTAATATCACTCACATCATCTCTCAACGGAACTATTAATCTCTACACATTTTCATAGTTTTTGCGAAAGAAAGAGTGCTTGGTCTTTTTGCTCTCCTTTTCTTGATCTAGTACGTAAGCGTCTACGTGTCTATATTACTACATATCGTTTTCGACAAAATTAATCAGAGTTACTATATCATATGATATTCTCAATTTCCATCTGTTGAAATGACGAATCACCTTACTGTAGTTTACTTGGTGAATGGTCAACGTGAGTCATGTAACCATGCGAGTTAATGCTATACGTAAACGGTGAAGGTTATCTCATAAATAGCATAAAAATTTCAGCTTTGCAAGGAATTGTTTTGAATCCCTTGACTATTGTACTTCCCATTTTCACAAACTATGCATGGTTAAACTGCACAGTTTTGAAAACGCGCCCTCTGGAACAAAACGATGCTGCTCCAAGCGCCCCCCTCTCAAAAAAGCATTCGCAATCATCGTCGTTACTTTTATATCAATAATGCTGCTAATACCGTGCTGAAATCAAACCACATGAAGATAGTAAAGTGTACCAAAAAAGTAGTTAGTTCTTCGTCTTTAGTCCTTCGTTCAGCCTTTTGCAATTGTTGCATTTTTTTCTGTTTTTGCAGTATCTAGGCTATGTCGCGATAATATTGAACGCCTGACAGTAGACACTGCTAATCGACTGAATTCTTTGCACTTGATTTGATTGCCCTTACATATCTGGCGCGCCGTTACCGAACTTATCGCATGTTATCTGTGATGTCTGTATTCTCTCGTAAAATTCATGAGTAGGACTTATAAATCACTAGCTGGCTTACCCGGCTCCGCCGTATGTTCCGAATAGAAAATTCCATTTCTTAACCGATCCAGACCAAACTTGCCACACATACACTTCGGGCCCCGGCGGGTGTCACATCCACTTTTCGTTATCGATCGATGTCGATTTTATCAATTTTTTGCAAAATTTGGGCTAGGGGGCTGAAATTTGCCAGAGGGGTGTAATCGAGCATGCTGATCACCCCCTCGGGGGTGATCAGCATGCTCGATTACCCCCCTGTGCCAACTCCCAGCCCCGTAGCTCGAATTTTGCAAGAAATCGACAAAATCGATATCGATCGATGACGAAAAGTGGCCTATGACACCCGCCGGGGCCCGATGTGTATGTGTGCCAAGTTTGGTCCGGATCGGTTCAGAAATGGAATTTTCTATTCGGAACATACGTAAACACAGACATACAGACATACAGACAGACATACAGACAGACAGACAAACAGACATTCAGCTTTATATATAAGATTCTAACCCTCCTCCCCCTATTCCCCAACCTGTCTTTTCGTCCAGTTTTCGAGAATTTCCTAGGTGTTTATCACACCTTTGTTTTAGGCTCATCCGTTTTTCGATTAATGTGACGGTATTTCGATCGTGCACGTCCTGCAGTGTTGCTATGTTCGGGCGCATAACGGGTTCACCTTCCGGTGCTTTCGAGGTATTTTTTTGCAATCGAACTCATAGAGTTTTTCGCCACGTATTGTCAGCACAAACCATCACGGTGATTTATCATCGGCCAATACGCTAAAGCTATCGTGTAGTGCGGATGTATTACGTACGAGAGAGGTTTGTCGATGCGCGCTTCTGCAAGAGTGACCCTATTTCCGGAGCAGAGCGTTGATTTTTCTGTTCTAAGGTTGGAAGTGGAAACTGGAGTTTACATGGGCATAAGATAAATTTTTGTAAGTGCTTTTCTAAATTTTCCAGGCTGCAAAGTACAAGACTTTTTCAGTTTTTATCATGAATCTTTCAGTTAAGTGCGTCGAATATCAATTAAAAATTCTCACACCGCTTCATTTATAAAATGCAACATGAGACTGAAGACTCCCTTTGTGCGAGTCAGAAATTTTTCGAGTGACTTAGCGTTAGCAACGTCTTCGTAAGCGGGCATAACCTGAAAATTTTTGTTCAGTGTCTCAGAATAATTCGAAAGTGATTCTATCGATTTGAGTGGTAGAAGTTGCGTGCGCAATTTAAAGCACATGTAGGGCACTTTTGAATGTTGACTTCCCCTCCCTGATGTTCTCCGCTGATGAAACAACATCGATTCAGCTGACTAAGATCTGGACGCTTTAAGATCCTCCCATCTTCCTCTGAAATGAGAAAAAGCATTTTTACCTGAAGTTAGCAGTTTGTTTATAGATGGGCATGTCTCTCATGATACAATCGGAGGCTCATTCCTCCAAGACCTTTTTCAAATGTCTAAAAAATGTGGTAAGAGTAAGTCGGGGAGTTGCCTGTGGAGAGTGGGTAGCTTTTTGGCGCGGAGCCCACTTTAAACCTTCGGGAACAATGAAGAAGGGTTAAGTGTTGGAGAGATGGGGGTGTAGCTGGTTTTTTGCACTTCTCCATTGTAGTTGGCTAGTGCTAAATTAAGCGCAATTTGCAAACAGTGAATGCGAAGGAGGATGTGGAAATAAGGAATAATTGTAGTTGCCATACCTTCGATAGTCCAGAGACAGGGCGTCAAAAGTGAAGGTTGTTTGAACATCTGACGTCATGAATAGTGAAGGTTGTTTAAAGAAGATCAGAGAAAAGAATATGACGTAAAACAGATAGAAAAAGCAAAACAAAGTGCTGAAAACCGGATAAAAGGGCTGCAATGAGATTTGGAATCTTTCATTTGGCGGCTTTTCAAGGTGCAAATTTCGCTTCAGGACCAGCAATTCGCAACACGGGGTTTTGATTTTTGATGCGTCCTTTAAATGTTTACCCCCGCATTGTCGTTTCTGTTTCCTGGGACGTTGTCTGGATTGTTGCGCTTATTGTTCTGAGCAACAATCGCCCGAGCTGGAAAAAAATCGCTGCGAAAGCACTGAAACAGAACAAGGGAAAGAAAAACGCACTTTTTACGATTTTTCGCAAAAAGTTCCACCATAATCGAAGAGATAAGGGCTGGGTGGTTGTCTGCATTACGGACAGAAGCAAGATCTATAGAATGCACGAAAAACCGCGTGAAAAGAGTTAAACTGGGAGAAAAACAAGAGATTTTCGAAAACAAAGTTTTTGCCGGATTTCTCGACCAAATCAAAAGATATGGTTTTGGGACGTTGTCAGCGTAAAAATAGAGATCAAGAGCTTCAAAATGATATATAGCTTGTTAAAATTGGGTTCGGAACAGCGAGGAAAAGGGTACCAGAGCCAAATGCCCCGCGCCCCGCGATTGGGGTAGCGAGGTAGCGCGCAGCGTGCGGAGACGCAGACGAGCAGCGGGGACAGACCAGAGCCGACGGGGCGTTTGGCTCTGGTAGTAGATCTCCGCGGTGTCTCAACGAAACCCTGCAACATTATACATCATTCTGATCGTCATAACACGGCGACGAGAACTGACAACGTCCCAAGCTTTGAAAATCACTCATTAACGAGGTAAACTGGCGTTTTCGTGCGCGACTCTGCGCAAATTCAAGCGCGGTTTCTCGTTTTTATTCAACTCCAATAGCTTTCCTAAACTGCTGAAACTCGATTCTGATCAAAAAAGATGTTAACTGAGAAAGATTGTCCTGAATTTTGGTGAAAATTTCATAGAAACCTTCTTTTCAACGTTAAAAAGGCCATGAAAACGCAAATTCTCGGTTTCGCTGAGATAACTTAGAAATATTATCCCCTATAATTTCTTCATTAACATTCGTTCCGATGCAGTCAGGATAATAACATCCAGGGCGAAGCCCCGGATGACTTCTTTTTTTTTCAGGTGAAGGTTGTGTTCCCTCATAGCCCTCAAAGTGAAGGTTACCAGAGTACGTGGCTCTATGTATCGAGGGTATGGTAGTTGCACTTAACGAACAGTTTTTTTTTATTAATCGTGAATATAAAGCCTGAAAACATCTCCTTTGCCCTGACATTTTCCACAGCACGCGTTTACCATAGCATTTCAAAATAAAAAGTTTTGTCAGCTTTGTTCAAATGTTGTTCAATTTAATATATCTATATCAAAGGAGTATCAGTTTTCTATAGAATCTTGTATTCCTTTTTGTCACAGTACCAATCTGCACCCTCGCGTTTGTCTGGAAACAAATAATGGACATTTTTTTCTCTATAATTGTTTGAAGCAAACATTCACCAATATTCTGCGTGGAAACTCGCACGGATAAATCGTATAAGCCACGTTTAGATTCACGTTACTCTTTTAATTGTATCACTGCACATCCCTTCCCCTCCCCCCTTCTGCTCCTGCACAAAAATTTGTCCCGTTATTGCCGAATAAATTGATAGACTCTCATATATCACTACATTGAGGGAATTAATGGTAATTCAGTGGTCATGGAGTCTATAATTTCCGTAAAATCCTTTATATCACCCTTCTCCCATTGTTTTAAAAGTACTAGTTATTGTGTAGAATATCAGGTTGTCCCATAAGTTCCATCCGTTTAAATTTCGATCTCATTAAGTCATGAACTTCGTGGTTCTGGACAGGTTTTGAGGTACCATTCGATAGAGCAAAGCAAGCTCTACAAGATGGCTTTCTTATTTTCGCAACAGTTCAAATCCATCCCGAGTTTGAAGCCAAAAACCAGGAGATCCAATCTTTCGAAAAATAAAGGAAAAATCGTAACTCCTCCCAAAAAAATCCTAGAAAATTTTTAATGTGCTCGCAGATACGCTATCCACATCCCTTTATATACACTGTTTCTTTTCCTAGAATAGAAATCGAGAAAACGAAAATTTTCATGTTCTTGCCAAAGTGATGCTGGACTGTCCCCACGTTGGTATTTGTATACTACAGGCCAGTACAAGTACATACACAAATTTTCAGCGCTCTACAGGCTTTAGTTCTCGAGACCCATTGTATTTAGCTTCGCACAGTCGGGTGTCACATATTGAAACAATTATTTCTCAAGAACTAAAGCCTATAGAGCGCAGAGAATTCACGTCTTTACTTGTACTGGTTTGTATATTACATACATCTGCACGTCTGTAATATACAGCTACTAGTGTGAGAACAAGCATCACTTCAGCAGGAACATGAAAATTTTTCATTTCTGTCCAAGGAAAAAATACAGAAACAGTGTATGTAAATGGCTGATGTGGATAGCGTATCCGTGAGCAAGTTAGGGATTTTCTAGGATTTTTTGGAAGTAGTCACGGTTTTTTCTTTATTTTTTGGGCGGTTACATCGTTTGATTTTTGCTTCAAACTCGAGATGGATTCGAACTATTGCGAAAGTAAGCAAGCCATCTTGTAGAGCTTGCTTTGCTCTGTCGAATGGTACCTTAAAACCTGTCCAGTACCAAGAAGTTCATGACTTAATGCGTTTGAAAGTTAAAGCGGGCGGAAGTTATGGGACAACCTGATAAAATATACTTCGCTTTGCAAAGTCAGCACTTTGGTAAGCACTGTGACTTTTACGACATTTTTTTTGCCTGGTGCAGCCGTGCTCGCGATGAAAGTTTTCCACTCTTACAATTTTTGCCTTCGTCTACCCTTTTCATCAAATGCTATTGCCTCTTCTCAGAAAGACATGTCCTGAAATTTACACTCTTATTTGGAAGTAGTAGTATACTTGAAGAGTGGCCCGGCTCAAAGTTAGAGGATAAAAACAGCTACGAAAGATGCTTTCCGAAAATTTGTTCGCCCTCTGGCACACCCAGTCTGCAGGTAAACTTGTGTTTTTCCTGCCAATATTTCAACAGGCTCCCTGCCTTGCTAAATTTCTTTCTGGATTCATAATGAATTGAATTTGAGTGCTTCAAGAAAGGGAATGGAAGCCTGTAGGAAAGATTTTCATAGGAGTTAACTCCGAATTAAATTCAAAAAAAATTAGCGTGAATGACTGGTGGTTGCCATTGTGATCAACCAGGTAAAATCCAATGTTGATTCACTGGCAGTCAAAGTGCTTTGCTTTGCTGGTAAAAATCGTTTTAGTAATTCGTTCTACTTGATTCTTACTTTGCTTAATGATATAACCATAGCGTAGAGTATAGATGCAATTTCAGAAAAAAAATTACCGCCCCAGAAACACTTTCAGTCATTGGCTCTCAAAAGACTGTTTATTACAGTGTTAAAATTCTAGAGAATAATCCGTTTTCCGCAAAACTTATTGATTTCCACGGTCTTTCCATCCTCTATCCTTTGTAGCTGCTATACTTTTTCTTAGATCAAAGTAAAATATCAACTAGTTTTCTTCCCCCATGTAATTGTTATTGCTTCTTACACGAACCCAAGGATTAAGTAGACGGTAAAAACAAGCGCGATAGATTATGTAAGGCTATGTTGATCATTTAATTTGAGTGGAACATCGATATTGAACCGACCAGATATCAGTTACTGGCTGTTTTTAAGAATAGAAACGGGGAGTCATGCCTCCCATGGGAAAGTGCACACACTGCACTCCGACACTTGAAAACAGTGACAGTTGACGAGTAATCCTGATGTCTTTATCACCCTAGTAGGTTGTTTTCTGCTAAAGCGACCCACCTCAGGGCCCGGCAGGAGGTGGCATTTCAGAATTTTGAAAACGATATCCCCTTTGAAGCCAAAATTGCTTACGACTTCCCCTTTGACCCTATTTTTGGCCCCCTTAAGTCCCTGATATACACAAATAATAAGATGGGCGGCCTCAGCGCTTATTATAGAAGTACTGCCTGGCTTTCCTGGTCCAGCCCGGGTCATCGTTTGAGGGGATGGCCAAGAACCACACTCTGTCCTTCTCTTTTTGGGCCATATTCTCCACCCTTTTCCTGCAGTATCAATACTGCACTGCAGCCCTATATCTAAGATACTACTCATTTATTAGTCAGCTGCGAAACTTTACAATTCACAATAACAAAAACGTAAACCTACACTATACAACTTCAATAACAAAAACATAAACCTACACTATACAACAACAATTTCATAACATTCATTTCATAACAACTACAACAACTTCAACGGTCAAAACTCTTTTTTCCTCTTTATACCATCTCGTTCTCGTACAACTTCTATTTACATAGATGCTACAAACTCCATCTACTTGCAAAGATAGAAAAGCTCTTTCTGAGACATAATTTTGCATATTTTTCAATATGGCTGCTGAACGAGAAGCTTTAGCGCTACAGAGAAAGCAGCCAGCGAAATTGTGGCAAACAGACCAAAAAAAGGGAATGTGCTTCGCGGATCGATCGAAGTTGCTTTGGATGACTCAAAATATGCAAGTTCTCTAAAGGGCATGTGCTAAGAAGTCACTATAAAAGTGGAATGCGGGTTTGATTTGATCCGAAAAAAAGATAACTCGAACGCAGCTAGCAAGAAAAAGCAAGCACAACAAATAGAACAAGCAATTTTACATTCCTAGTTTGAATTTTTGATAGCAAAATCATATTTTCACTGTGCTTCTGGTCTGGATGATCCCTTAGGCCCTCGACATAGTTCACGCAATTTGATCGGTATTATCGGAAATGAAATTTCAGATCTTGTTCATTTAAACATTTGAACATTCCAGCTATACATTACTGAAATGGAAGAGCGCATGCTGAACTTTCTTTCCAGCGTATTGTGGCAGAAACATAATCAGTTCGTCAAAGGAATGCAAATCAAGGATGAAATGTAAGATTGAGAGTTTTTGAATAGCTCTTATTTCCGCCAGAAACATGTGGAAAGGAAGATCATTGCCTTCACTTTTCGAAAAATTCCTCACCTTTTCGGAAAATTCCCCATCAGCAAATGAATACATCTTATTAGTTTTATCATTAGCCGACAAGACAACTGTTACGAGATCATTGCATGCCGACCAGCTTGCATTGGTTGTTTACGCGATTCAATCGCGACGATCAAATCGCGTAAACTCTGTCGAGTAATAAGGGATCGTCCAGACCAGAAACACATTGAAAATATAGGTCTCGCTGATCCACAAAAATAATGGAGGCAATAAAGGAAAACACACAAAGAAAAAACGAAAAAGTACAAATGTGATGTACAAAAACGAATGCAAAAATTCGATGTAATGTAACATAATTGCATAAATGCACCATTCCACCTACCTGAGATTGTCCGAATGAGCCTCAAATTGGTGAACTAAGTGCGAGGTGCTGTAGTCGAAAATTCTGACATGCATGTCATCTGAGCCGGTAACAATACAGTTTTGCGTGAAATAAACTTGGCAGCGCGCACTGGCAAATCACATATCTGAAGAATGCGCAAGATACTGGATTGAAACATAGTAAACAACAAAGGCCCCAGCCAGACTTCAGTTGAACAGCCCAGAACCGCTCAAAAACACCGAAGGCTTTTCACGAAAGATGAGCTATCTTGAGCGGAGTCTGGCCGGGGCCTAACATACAAAAATACATGAAAATTCAAAAAAAAATAAACCTACTCTGAAAGACTTCAGAAGCAGCTGACTCTTGTAATTCCAAATCTGAACACTTCCACTGTAAAGAGCTGCCAATAGCCACGTTTCCGTGGGATGAAGGTCCACCGATTTAACTCGACTCGATCTTGTCAAAAACATTTCCTCAACTTTTGATGACAGCATGCCTACAACAACCAGAATAAAGGAAACGAAGAAAACAAACGACCCAAAAGAGCGAAAGTACGGAGAAATGGACCATATTGCGAAAACTGAAGAAACACAATTACAAAAACAACTTTTTGCATAGAATATCACGACGAAAGATGATCTCTGGCCCTTCTGAGCCCTTGTAGGGCTTGTCGAAGAAGCAATCTATTCAGAAATCGTGAAGATTGCTTCAATCAGCGAAAGGTGCACCGATCGCGATTGGAGCGCGCTTTCCGCGGCCGATCATAACGCTGTGAACCCTATTTGGGGCTGTATCTAAGCGGTGCCCTGGTGGTTTTGGAAGCGGATTTGAACATATAGTAATACTCTAGACCTAGTCCACATTTATGTAAAGAAATCCGGGAAATTATGTGAAGGGAAGCAGGGAGCCACCCCAGGTGGCTCCCAGGTGGCGCGGGAGCCACCTAATTTCGAAAAACACTTACCATTTTTTTAATTCACATAAGTTTTTCATAATTTTTCGTACTTTTTTTGTGCTCATGGTCCTCCAATTATACAGCAAATTTGGTGCCATATCGTTACTTGTGCATTGAAAACGAGCCTATTTTGTTATTTTCCTCTTACAAGAACTGCGATTTGAATTCCCGCCTGCGGGAAGGCTAGCGATCGGAGCACAGAATCTTCACATTGCTGGAATCTAAGTTCATAGGACAGTAGCATCAATAAGCAATGATGAATAAAGAATGATATGTGTATTGTTTATCGGTAAACAAAGAAGAAGTCGTATTTTGGGATCCGGGGCTCCGCCCCGGACCCCAAAATATGACTTCCCCTTTGCTTTTTCGGGCCAAAAACGATATCCAGCTTGTGAAAGCGCCACCCCCGCCGGGCCCTGACCCACCTCCTACCTCTTTTTATGTGTGTTGTCCTCACACAACACACATAAAAAGACGTCGCTTGGAGCACATGCGCTTGAGCGTTTGACGTCATCCAGGACATGGTTGTGGCTATTTTTGAATGTCGTAATGTCGGAATTTGCATGCATGTTATCGCGGTTTGGGAAAAACAAAACCTTATTGTATGGAGATGAAGCTATTTCAAATTCAATACAGAATTTCAGAAAAGCTGTGAAAGCTACAACTCAAAAAACCACGTGACCACTGTATCTATAATTTTCGAGATTTTGGCTACAAAGGCGGTAAATAATTTCAAAGGCCTTAACTCTTTTTTTCTTAGGCCTTCTCAAAATCGCAATATTCTTCTGAACACATTCTCTTCCCTGCCATATGCTATTGTTTGTACTCGCAAACTAGATTTTCCGCTTATTCTAGTTAATTTGAAACAGTGCTTAAGAACGAAAGCAGAAGATTACATTTCCGAGTAAAATTCGTAGTCTGCTCTATGCGGGAGATGCTTACAAAATTTCGTTACCTTCTTCTATCTACTGTGCTACGGTCAGAGTTGATAGCATGTGAAACTAGCTTTGTTTTACTTATCTTTTTGAACTCGCAGTCTTTTTGTAAATCATTTCCTAACGCTTATAATCGGGCTATCCGCCTTCAAAGTTTCTGAGTATTTTACTAATAACAGTTCAATTCTATTCAATATCTAATTTATACCTTTCAATGAATAATTTCATGTATTCTTAGCTCCATTGTTAATCTCACTGAGAATTGTTGTGCAGGATGCGAAGATAAACAGAATTTCATGTAACCAAACGAGAGGTGAACAGGGCCGATCTAAGTATAGTAGTAAATGTTCTTTCAGTAAGTCATTGATTAAAAATTTTTTATTACTATGTTTAAGCGCCGACAATGCGAGAAAATTTTACAAGTCAATTGTTATACCAAAACTAATTCAAGTTTATTGTACCTCTCTTCACCGTCGTGCAGCTCTGGACAGTTATTAACTGAAAATCTTCATACTGGCCATGGAGAAGTAAGTCGAAAGATCAAAATAAATAATGCGCAATAAAACTCAATAATAAGAGGTGGAATTGATATTGAAACAAAGAAGGCATTTTACTTTCTATGTGGTGAAGTTACTTACTAATTACTTACTACTAGATACTTAGATGGCCCGTCTTCACGTTTCGTGCGGGCCTCAGCACAAAAGTTTCCATTTGTCCCTGTCCCTCGCTTCAGACATCCACGATCTTCTTGGTTGTCGTCGATGGCTGCGTCCACGAGTTCCAGCTGCGATACTCATATCCAGCTGATTTTTCAGCTGGTCCATCCGTTCCACGAGCATGTCTGCCCATCTCGTTGGTGGTCTTCCTCGGGGACGTTTGGCTTGCGAGGAATCCATTCAGATGTTATTAGTGTCCATCTGTCATCTGTTCCAGTGTTTCGCTTGATACGTATTCCGCTGGGTCACGAAGACGGAACATTCTTTTCAAATCCGTCCTGCGAAGTCCGACTAGATGCTGCTTGTGTCGGGTCATCTTCAGAAGACTGCGCTCGAGCGTTGGGTAGTCCGTAAGGCTTTCGACGTGACTATTGTTTCAGACCAAGTCTCACAAGGGAAGTACCCCGAGTGGCCGTGGCCTTTTAATATGAGATGCATATCGTCTGAAGCAGCTTCGAACGCTGATTTCAAATCTGCTTTCCGATTCTGCGAAACGTTCTTCTGAAGAGAGTTATGGAAGCCTGAAAATCCTATTTTGGAGGCGCTCCCTGAGTTTGAGAGCGCTGCTATGTGCGTTGGTGGTGCAGTGGTGTAATGATTAGTTGTTGGCATTAAAGGCGAAAGGTCACTGGTTCGAATCCGGTGCAGAGCGAACCGTTCTGCATTATGAATATGAATTTAAAAAGCACTCTAATTCGTCTACAGACACTTATAGGCACTATTGTAGGCAAATGTCACCTAAGGAGAAAATTTTCTGGCAGAATCGTTTGCTTGTTGAGAATTGTTCTATGTCCAATTCATGCCATTCGGCCTCTCGCAGAGTTGCAGCAAAACCAGTGATTATTTTCTGTTCCTTTCGTGATGGTGCGCGAGTGATCGGACAGGAGCCGAATTTCTTTACCACGGTTGTGAGCACAAAGGCAGGAGAGAACATGATTAATGATAATTCGAATTTTTTGAGCTTTATATGGTAATGAACATGCTTCACCATGTTTGGTCCTGTTTTACTTGTAAAAAAGTCAAGTAGAGTTCAGGGTCTCATTACAAGCAGTTCTGCCAAAAACTTTTTTTCTTGGGTCACATTTGCCTACAAAAGTGTCTGTAGACGAATTAGAGTGCTTTTTGAACTCACATTCATAATGCAAAACGGTTCGCTCTGCACCGGATTCGAACCAGTGACCTTTCGCCTTCAATGCCAACAACTAACCATTACACCACTGCACCACCAACGCACACAGCAGCGCTCTCAAACTCAGGGAGCGCCTCCAAAATAGGATTTTCAGGCTTCCATAACTCTCTTCAGAAGAATGTTCCGCAGGAACGGAAAGCAGATTTGAAATCAGCGTTCGAAGCTGCTTCAGATGATATGCATCTCATATTAAAAGGCCACGGCCACTCGGGGTACTTCCCTTGTCAGTTGCGTAACAGTGCGCTGGGAAGACGGTTGACTCGAACAGGTGGGCCCGATGCTCCGGGTCCGTCAGTTGGTCGGTGGCTTCCTTCAGAGGCCCGAAGGCGGCCCAGGCTGCTCTTCTTGTCCTGTTAAGTTCTTCCCTCAAGTCGTTCTCCATGTTCATCGAACGTCCGAGATACACGTAAGAAGACGTCTCCATAATAGGGGTGCCTTCCAGTTCCATTTCTGCCTTCGCAAAGGGCGTTCTTCATGAACTGAGTCTTCTTCCGATTTATTCGCAAGCCGGTCTTCTTCTCTACTTCGTTTAGTTCCTTCAGCATCGTCTCTGCTTCAGTGATACTGCTCGAGAAGAGAACGATGTCGTCTGCAAAACGAAGGTTGGACAGGAATCTCCCATCAACTAGTATGCCTTTCTCGTCCCAGTCCAGTGACTTCATCACTCAGTGCAAGGCCGCGGTGAACAGCTTCGGCGAAATAGTATCACCTTGTCGAACCCCCTTCCGATTGGAATGGTCAAGAGGCGAGGGAATATCTGCATCGTTGTTGTACAGTCCTTGCAGCAGTCGGTTAGTGTCCTCACGTAAGCTGGGTCTACTCCTTGATCGACTGGCGCTGACAGACGTTCTGTCGCTTTTTCGTAGTCGATGAAGGTTAGGAGAGAGGCAATCGGTATTTCCGGCAGACTTCTATGATCCTCGAAACCGTCTGGATGTAGTCCATGCAGCTGAATCCCTTGCGGAATCCAGCTTGTTGGAGAAGCTGTGGTGAAGTTACTTTCTAAAATTTGTGTCATCACGCAAAAAATAATGAGGCCCGTAGTAAACCCCCCATCACTACAACTCGACTGGTGCGAGCTTACGTTGAACGTAGGACCCCTCAGTTCAGCATCCAGTGAGCTATTGATCTATTAGGTTGTCCGGAAATTAATGCCCGTTTTGAATTTCAACCGCAATAAGTCATACACTCCTCATTTCTAGATATATTGCAAAGTACCATTCGATAGAGCAAAGCAAGCTCTATAAGAAGGCCATCTTGCTTTTGCAACAGCTCTCATCCATCTCGAGTTTCGAGCCAAAAACTAAAAAGACTCAGCAGCCCGAAAAATCGAAAAAAATCATGAGTAGTTCATAAAAAACCTACAAAAATTCTAACTTGTTCACGCAAACACTATCCACATAAGACATCAATATACGCCGTTGCCGTATTCTTTTCTCTGTTAGAAACCAAGAAAACGGAAATTTTCATGCATTTGCCGAAGTGATGCTGTGCCGTCCCCACATAGGAAATTGTATACCACAAGCCTGTAGAAGTACAGACTTAAATTTTCAGCTCTCTACAAGCTTTAGCTCTTGAAAAATTTGAATTTTAGCTTGGACCACCTAACTAGGGAAAACTATATTCGGGATTTCTCGAGAACTAACGCTTGTAGAGAGCTGGAAATTTAAGTCTGTACTTCTACAGGCTTGTGGTATACAACTACCTATGTGGGGACGGCACAGCATCACTTTGGAAAATGCATGAAAATTTCAGTTTTCTTAGTTTCTAACAGAGAAAAAAATACGGCAACGGCGTATATTGATGTCTTATGTGGATAGTGTTTGTGTGAACAAGTTAGAATTTTTGTAGGTTTTTTATGAACTGAGTTACGATTTTTTTCGATTTTTTGGACTGCTGAGTCTTTGTAGTTTTCGGCTCAAATCTCGAGATGGATGAGAGCTGTTGCAAAAGCAAGATCTCCATCTTGTAGAGCTTGCTTTGCTCTATCGAATGGTACTTTGCAACCTATTTAGTGGTGAGAAGTGTATGACTTAGTGCGGTTGAAATTTAAAACGGGCATCAATTTCCGGACAACCTAAGAGTTGCGGGTCGCTTTCTAATCATGATAACCATGTGTGTTCTTAAAAAAATAACCACTTGAGCCGGTCTGGTCGAACAGGTAAGCGACTGGAACTGAAACCGCGCGGCCATGGTTCAACCGGCTAGCACAGCACTTTTGCTGTATCGCCTGGCGTCTTTGATAGACCACTATTGCAAAATCGATAATGACCGCATCCTAGATTTCGCCTAGCACATGCATGGATAAAACAAAAGCACATTTTTTGACGAATATCTTATGAAAAAATGAAGTGGTTGCAACATGAAGTCCATGAATTAAATCAATAAATTCTAGTCTTGAGCCGCTTTTTGAAAAAAAACTCAGCAAAGTGTAGAAAAAAGAAAAAAAATGTTTTTTTCCTTTCCACGCCAAAATCAGCTGTTCATCGATTCTGTCCTTTTCGGGCCCCGGTATCGTGCAGTTTTGCGCCAATTTTGTCTGCAGTGTTAGGCAAATTGGTGTGTATCGTAAGTTACTCAGGAGCAACTTACGGAAGTCTTCTCTGCGTCTCGTCTTTTCCACACTATTTGCATTCCTCTAACATCCACGTTCAGCTCACTTGAACGTGAACTGATGTGCAGCAGTTGACTGCAGCAGGTGGACGGATGGGCAGTGCCAGTTCACTCGCCATGCTCATAGCATGGAAAGGTGGGCTGTCATCAGTTCACCAGACATAAGCTCAACTGATGGGCTAAGTTCAGTTCACCTGAACTGATCGAGCTTTACTACGGGCCTGAGTGTCATCCAAATTAATTGTAAACAAATCATATCTGACTATCAAATCACTGTGCAATTTGAAATTTGTGAGTGTTAGAGAGAAATCTTTATGATGGAACTATAGAATATTTCAATCGGCTATTCGATCATTCAAAGTAGGGTATAAATTTCAGCATTACGTAAGAAATTACGTACTTACTTTGGCGAACCATATTTTACACATTCTCTGGGTTTCAGGATTACTCATTATTTTTTCTTCGCAAGATTTCAAACTGCAAATTAGCCGTATTTTGCTCTAACCATCCTACAAGTAGATTTTTAGTCTGTTGACTCATTAAACAAATGTTTGAAACCAGTAATTCCCAAATCTGCGCTCAATCGCTTGTAACATCCGCCCTCCCACCATTCTTCTGCTAGACGATATAGACAACTCCTGACAACGTGCACGTAGGCGACATTTTTGCTAAGGCTGGGAGGCAGGCCCGATACAATTGTTTACCACTATTGTTTCGGCAACCTTCGTTTTCTGTAAATGAGGAAGTTTACTCTGTAGCATCAATGCGCTTCACTTCCTTTGTTTTTCGTTAACTTCAGAGGCAAGAAAGCATGTCAATTAGCTTTTCACTTTTATTGTTAGCTGCGAAAATCTTGGACTTTTATCTTATATATAAAGCTGAATGTCTGTTTGTATGTATGTATGTATGTCTGTATGTCTGTATGTACGTATGTTCCGAATAGAAAAATCCATTTTTGAACCGATCCGGACCAAACTTGGCACACATACACTTCGGGCCTCGGCGGGTCTCATAGGCTACTCTTCGTATCGATCAATATCGATTTTATCGATTTTTATCGATTTTTTTGCAGAGTCCACCTACGGGGCTGGGAGTTGGCACAGGGGGGTAATCGAGCATGGGGATTCCGAATACAATATTAGTTTTCAGGATTATCGATTACTTTTATCGATTTTATGGATTTTTTTGCAAAGTTTGAGCTACAGGGCTGGGAGTTTGCACAAGGGGTAATCGAGCATGGGGATTCCGAATACAATATTAGTTTCTGAAATAGTCCATTGTTTTTATGGATTTTATCGATTTTTTTGCAAAGCTACATGAGCTACATGCTGATTACGAGTTCGATATTAGTTTGGCGCTATTCGGCTAACCGGGCCCCAAAATTTTTTTGTCGTAGAGCTTGCTCAGATTCGTGTATAAGGGTTATCTTACATGTTGATTACAGATATCACGCTTTCGTCGCAGAAAGTCTCCCCATGTGGTTACGATAGGTGTGCGGTAGGAAGTCAAAATCATGAATTTGGCTGGAGTTCGGTCCAGAGAACTTATTCGACATGCTGATTACGATTTTCATACTCTCTCTACATGTTGGGACCTCTTCATAGAGTCAGGGTGGTTATATACGGTGCGGGGTCGAAAACATAGATTTGCTTCAAACTTTGTCTAGGGTGGTCATTTATCGCGCTGAACATAAATATCATGTTGATTTCGCAGAATGGTGCATTTTCTTGGGTTACGGTGGGTGTAGATGGGTCGAAGTTCCAGATTTGCTCAAAACCTTACCTGTAACGGTTCACAAGTATACTGCTTATGAATATGAAACATGCTCGCTGTCATAATGCATTAGTGAAGTTGTGGTGAGTTGCAGGATTTGAATGGACAGGGCCAATTCAGATCCCAGATATTCATGAAATGGGGAAACGGTCGTTTTGCATGGCGGTCTCCAGCGCCATCCTGATAACCTGTCCCAACGTGTAAGCACGCGGCAAATCTCCCGCCCCCTGTTTTTGCTTAGGCAAAAGCCGCCGAAGGTGGTATTGCACGCGGCAAATCTCCCTCCCCCTATTTCTGCTTAGGCAAAAGCCGCCAAAGGGTGTATCGCACGCGGCAAATCTCTCTCCCCCTATTTCTGCTTAGGCAAAAGCCGCCGAAGGGTGTATCGCACGCGGCAAATCTCCCTCCCCCTATTTCTGCTTAGGCAAAAGCCGCCGAAGGGTGTATCGCGCGCGGCAGTGGTCCTGTAAGGAAAGCATTACGGTCGTGGGAAACTTTTATACCACACGAATTGCCTTTATCGCGGGGATTGAGCACGTTAATCTTTGAACAGCACTTTAGGTAATTCCCTGCCAAGGTTTCAGGCAGGTTTATGATTTCTACCCGCTGCCACGCGATGACTATGATATTGTCATCAGCGGCTCAATTAACCCCCATATACCGAGTTTGAGCAAGATCCGTTACAAAAACATTTTGGGGCCCGGATAGCCGAATAACTCCATCAGTTTTTAGTATTATCCTTACTTTTATAGATTTTATTGTTTTTTTGTGCAAAGTTTGAGCTACGGGGCTGGGGGGTTGGTGAGGAAGGTAGGTGAGCATACTGATTACTCACGCAGCGGGAATAGGGAATGTAGAAGTGGACACAGGTAAAGGTGTACAGGGATAGAAATGGAACCTTTATCGTTTTTGACAGCGCCAGGCGGAGCCGGGTAAGCCAGCTAGTGCTTAATATGTTTGAAATGTTTTACAAAATCGAAATATACGAAATACGACATTTTACACGTATTTGATGCGTTAAAAAATTTGAATTTGAAAATTCAGGCATTACTTGTGCATGCGTAATTTGGGGTGACTTTCCTCCCAAATTTACCAGAATACTAGTTTTATGGGTACTCATTATCGCAGATGATGTTTGAGTTGCGACTACGGTAGCTATGCTACTGCTAGTGCCTGCGCCTCTCAAATGCGCGTTACACCTTGGGTGTGACGTCGGTTCCGGTACGCGTACGCTACAGTAAATTCAAGTCCTGCACTGGCTACAAGAGTAATCACAGGAATGAAGTTGAAAGCGCAAAAATTGTAACATTCAAACCAACAAATATAAATAAAAGTTAGTTCCAAATAGATAGTATAATAGTTGAAGAGATATATAATTATGACGAATAACTTATATTTAATAGAGCGAATTCAAATTTTATATAGGCTGCAAGCGATCGGAATGAAGTTATTATCGCAAAAACTTTACTTGACAACAAAATAAAAGTGATAAATAGTACAATAATTGAAGAATATATTAGGGTGAACGGTAAAAAATGGGACACTTACGAAATAACTGGGGGTTTCTCAAGAATGAGAAGCGATTAGACTTTCTTATATTGAAAGATGTTAGAACATGTTCACTAAACCCACGACGGCTTGGTGGCCTCACCTTTCAAAGTCAGGAGATATGGCCATTAGCAGCTTTGAGGACAAAGACACGCGCTCTTCAATTCTTTGCAAGTGAACGCATGTCTTCTAAGTACCATCTAATAGAGCTTTTCACGCTCTATCCATCCGTGTGCAACATACCTAAGATTTTATCTATCTTCGGAAAATGTAAGGCAGAACATGATTTTTTGGTTTTTTTGCGTCGAAAATAGCTATTTTTCAGGTTTTTTTCGCTTTTTTCCTGAAATTAAAAAGAAATCTCGTGCACTCAACATATCGTTTGAAAGAGCATGAAGAGCTCTTTCGAATGGTATGTCACTTGCATTACGACTTTACGGTATAGCAGCGCCAGATTGAGAACTGTTCCAAAAATCTTGTCTGAGTTCTTCACGGCACCACGCGTACGGTTATGAGAGAGGAGCGGTAACGCAATGCCAGAATAATAGGCGAAGGTCGGTTATGTAAGCGATGTTTGAGTTGCAGCCTACTTATTGTTGGTGAGAACAAAAAACCTCAAAATGTAAAAAAAAAACCAAGCTGTCCCATTTTTTACCGTTCACCCTAATAGTTATGACAAATCTTCTAGATTATGTAAATATGAGAAGAAATCGAGTGCTGATAACAAAGACCTTGGTGTTTTCAGTTTCTGGATGGTACACTCTATTGTTAGTGTGCTATGCCCTATTTTTAGTAAAATGAAGGCAACACCTGAAGAAGTGACCCAGCTCTTCGAGCCTTCATTGAAAACTCACCATCCCAATTCTCCTCTGTCCCAACATCTTTCGATCTACCCTTACGAAACTAAACAAACTAATTTTCACAATCAATCATAACACAGCATTACAAACATCTCTAGACTATCTGCTGCGACAACTGTCACGTCTGACATACATCTCCCTGTAATTAGCTGCGTTTTTTATTTCTAGTCATGTATGAGTGCATGAAAAGACAATTTCTTGCTGAAACTCATTGGTTGCAGTTTTTCTGCTTTTTTTTCATCAGGCTCCGCTTCTCCTTTCCCACAATGAGAATAATGAATCGAATCCATTCGCATACAAACAAGGGTGTGCTACTAATGGCAAAGAACTCTTAGATGATTACATAGTTGTCTACGTAGGAGTTCCTGGTGACTGTCAGTGAAAGAAGTATTGTAGTGTTTTTTTTTTCAGCCACCTCCCTGCACTGAATGTGTAATTCATAAGCTTGCAGCGAGCGATAAACAATTTTTTAAATTCTGTTTTTTGAGTTTCTAAATTTTTTTGGGCATGCAATAACATCGGTTTGTGAGTGATAGTAAGCTGATATATTCATGATTGTTTTGTCATAAACTTCTTGTGTGCAACCATCCCCTTTCGGGTTGAAAAAGATTTTCGCAAAAAATTTTTCTGGTTCAAATACAAAACCTTGAGTGCGACTACCATAACTCACAATTTTTACCGCTCTTACTACTGTACTATCCTTTGATTCAACTGGCTTGGCGGCTGGAAGGCGGGCTTCGTGACCTCATAAGGCTGGGTAATGATCAGAGAGCACGTGCGCGGGAGACGCAGATGCGTCGCGGGCCCAAGCAGCCATAACTAGGTCACAAAGTCCTGCCTTAGTGCCGCTAAGCCAGCTGAATTAAAGGTTACTTAATGATTGACTGAACAATGCACAACACGCATTACTCCACAACCTGCGACTAAAAGACTTAATGTTTTGATTTTCTTCCTTGCTTAGTGAGATGCTATCAGTGTTGCTAAAAAAGTGGTAATTAGCTTGTCACATGGTAAAAAGTAGCTTAACACCAATCACTAACAAAATTTTTTTCCAGAATCCTTGAATTTTATTCATTTTCTAGAGCTAGAATGGGATCTGAAGACTCTTGTAACAGTAATCCTCCTCTCGATGCTTACGATTTAGCCGTTTTTTTCTGGATCTACTTTTGAGTTCACTTTGATTACTCACCAACAGACTCTTTTCTGCTAACTTGAGTATACCCCGAATGAAACATTCTTCCTCACATTCCCATTTCCATGCATCATTTTAGTACTCCCGTTTGCCTCATTTTATGGTAATAACTGGTTTAGCGCTCAGATAATCGCCGGGGGCAGGCGGCCATGCGATTTATGGGCGGGCGGGCACCGAAAAAATAGTTCGCTGATTTCTTGCGGTCCGCTTGCAGATATTTGGAAGAGTTTTAGCGAAATTTCAGAAATGCTTAGAGAACAATCGCGATTTCCTCATAGATTAACTACGGCGCAGTGACCGCATTCTATACAAAACTTTCGAGGGCCGCACGGTCCTTTGTGGAGGACCGCGCAGCCCCCAGGTACTTTCCGCTAAGAGAAAGTACCTCAAACTTGAGTAATTAAACCAACGGTGACACCTCTGTCACGCAGAGTCTTATCTGTGCTCGACGTAAGTCCGAAACTGCGTAAAAAGAGTCTGAGCGCCTGCTTAAAGTTTGGCCAGCGTTTGCTGGAAGAGGTTATTTGACGAGCGTCTGCAGAAAATTTTGTGTTGCTGCCCGCTGGCAGAACATTAGACAGTAAAGGAAGTACCGCTCGCTGAAGGCTTGGCCACGCCCCAAAATCCTGCTGACCGCTTCCAGAAAAGCGCGAGTTTGCGGACCGCCTGCCCCGGCGATTATCTAAGAGGCATACGGGACGTTTTTCGCAACTTTATCTCTTTTTAATTGCTGTCGTACATATAAATCGTCTGCTTCGGTCAAAATATGATTTCTTCTCGGGAATCATCTTTACTTTACAATGAAAGTTGCTTTAGGCCCCGGACAGACTTCACGCGACTTGATCGTCGCGACTGAATCGCGACGAGACAACTGTTACAAAATCATTCCATGCCGATCAACTTGCATTCGGTTGTGATACTTTTCCAGCCCGAAATCTTTGAATGTGAAATGAAAGTGAATGGAAATCTTGGCGATTGAATCGCGACGATCAAATCGCGTGAAGTCTGCCCGGGGCCTTATGAATCTCGACCAGGGGGTGATTTTCATGGCTGGCGTAGTTTAGATGCCTAAATGTATAATAAATCCGGTTGTTTTTGACTTTTTAAAACTATTCATGAAACAATGGACTAATTCCACATGACAAATAATTTTCATTTGTGAGAAAGTCTTTTATAGCCGCGAATGGCCTATTATATGACTGAATGCATATTAAATAAAACTTATGTTGGGGAATTTAAACCATGTCATACACATCTGAACAAATAAATCTCAACAACTTAGAAAAATGTTCCTGTGATATGTTTGTGGAAAAACGTAAGCAACTCCCAGCATGTGTTTGAGTGGCAAGTGGCAAGCTAGCAGAAAGAAGGACTATCATTAGCAGAACGCTTATTATTGTTATTTTTCACTGTATTTTTGAAATCCAAAGAACCATTTTTCGCGCTGCAAGGCTCCAAGAGGTAAGCTCATCTACTTCGAGATTTCATTCAAGTCGAAATAAATGGTTCCTAATTTCTGTCTCTGTCTTTAGCGCCTTAATGTGTAAGTGAATGACAAGAGTTTTTTTACGTAAAACTTAAGTTTTGAATTATATGCAAGAGCTACCATTCCAATGATATTTTGGCTTCAAAGATTCCTGACAAAGGTTAAGTGCAAAGTCGTCTGTCCAATATATCCGCACACACAACTGCAAGAACCTGCATGCTTGAAGGAGCCATCAGAAGAATTTTTAGCACTGCTAAAGCTTGGTGAGTAATAAGAAACGTCCATCATAATCTGAACATCTGCATACGGCATTTTTGATACTAAATTAATAATTATTTAACATACAATACCGCTCATAATCAGTCAAAAAACTCGCCCACTCCGATGAACTCAGCCGAACTCCGCCGGCATTCACAGAAGGCGGCGATCTCACGCGAATCACGTAAACTACGCAGCCTCATAACTTCCTTCAGATTGCATAAAACATGAATTCGTAAAAAGCATCATGCTCAGCTCATAAAGGCTAATCTTTTGATCTATTGCACTATGGCAATAGCCCATATTGTTTTTGATTTTTTTGTGCGGACTTGTTTTCAATGGCGTCACGCAGCTCAACACACATGGGAGACTCTAGTAGGCACGAATTAGTAGAGCTTCTACTTACCGTAACCCCACAGTAAGACGTTGATTTACAAAGCAAGTGCGTTTTCGTAAACAGCAACTAGATAACCTCCATAAGCAATTTTCTAAAAAAAAAAGAATCTGGTTTTTCGATTTTTCCTAGTTTTAGGCCCTGCGGGTCGCTAATGGGTTTTGGCAAAAACTGACGATCCTGGACTGGAAACTTTGTTAGAGAGGTGGTAGGTTGTTTTTCAGCAGGTACACGAAAAATGCAGGCGAAAATACGAGTTTGCGTAGTATCACAACATTTTAACAATAAAACTCTGCTATAAGAGCGCACAAAGTACGAAGAACACGATATTCGTACAGTGCGCCAAAAACATTTACGGGCGAAGTAAAAGACCCAAAATTATTCCCAAAGATTTCTCCTAAAGGTCATCTAGCCTGCTGATAAAAACGCGTTTCCTTTGTGAGTTAGAGGCCCGTAGTAAACCCCCCATTGGGGCATTTCTCTTGACGTGGGCCGGCTGTGATCTCATTGCGCCTCAGTCTAGCATCCGGCGAGCTATTGATCTGGATGCGGATCACTTCCTGGACATTATAATCAAGTGCATTCTTGAAAAAATGGCCACTTGAGCGGGTTTGGTCGAACGGATAAGTGATTGGAATTACAAGCGCGCGGCCGTGGTTCGCCTCATTTTAGCGACACAACTTTTGCTGCATCGCCGGGCAATCTTTGATAGCGGCCTTTATCGCAGTCGATCATGACAGCCATCGAGGATTTCGCTTACCAATGCACGGATAAAACAGAAACACATTTTGTGACGAGAATTTTATAAAAAAACGAAATGGTTGAAGCGTGAACTCAATGAAATGAACAAATGAGTTCTTATTTTGGACAACTTCAAAAAAAAAACAGTGAAGTTTACAAAAAGAGAAGAATTTGTTTTTTTTGTTTTCCTCGCCAAAATCAGCTGTTCATCGATCCTCTCCTATTCGGGCGCGGTTGAGCGGTTTTGCGCCGATTTTGTCTGCATTTTTAGCCTGACTGATGTGTATCGTAAGTTACTCAGGAGCAACTTACGGGAGTCTTGTCTGCGTCTCGTCTTTTGCACACTATTTGCGTCACTCCAACATCAGTTCACGTTCAGGTCACTTGAACGTGAACTGATGTGGAAGAGTTGACTGCAGCAGGTGGACAGATGGTCAACTATCAGTTCACTCGCCATTCTTATAGCATGGGAGGGTGGGCGGTTCATCAGTTCACCTGACGTGAGGTGAACTGATGGAATAAGTTCAGTTCACCTGAACTGATCGAGCTTTACTACAGGCCAGAGTCTCACTGTAGGTTTGCGGTGATTAGAATTTGGGTAGATGAAATTTCCAGAATTCACCTTCCCTTCTTTTTCAGTTCGAAACAGCTCTCCAGCTGATTATTGCACTTGATACTCTGCGGCGTATCAAGCGAAAAGCTCAACAACCTTAAACTTTGATTCAAGTGGATTGGCGGCTGAAAAGCGGAGCTTTATGAGCTAATTAAGGCCGCTCACTCTGCGTCTCTGTTGCGCGCGTGCTTTCTAATCATTATCTAGCCTTAATTAGGTCACGAAGCCCCGCCTTCCAGCTGCCAAGCCAGTTGAATCAAAGGATACTGAATAGTGCCTACTTGGATCTCTCATGTACAGATTAGAGATTTTCCGCTCTATATAGTGTGCTTGCACAGTTTATGAAATGCGATAAAATTTGCGCGTGAACAGGTAGCTGCTCCAGCTGTGCCATAGAATTTACGTCTGCCTATATATTAGGTTGGCCCGAAAGTTCTGTCTTTTCATTTTCAAAAATTGTAAGTCCGCGAAATTTTAAAATTTTTTTTTGCTTGCTTGTAATTTTATTAGAAAGAGTAAGTCTTTCGCTTTCAAATGCTGTTCCTGTTTCACATTGGGTGCGAAGATAAAAATGGAAAACTAAGACCATATAAGATTTGACCATTTTAAGCAAAAAAATCTGAAATCGTCGGTACATATGTTTTTTAGCCTACTCTGTGCAACTGTGAAGAGTTTGTGCTGTTTGGACGTCTCTGTGTATGAACATCGAGTTTACTATGGAAAACGCCAAAATTAGCTTTGTGAGAAGTTATGAATATCGAGTTTACTATGGAAGACGCCAAAATTAATTAATTTGTCAATTTTCGCGAAAGTCATAACTTCTCACAGAGACGTCCAAACAGCACAAACTTCTTACAGTTGCAAAGAGTAGGCTAAAAAAACATATGTACCGACGATTTCAGATTTTTTTGCAGCGTTCCAGATTTTTGGTGACCTAACTTGAAATGGTCAAATCTTATATGGTCTTAGTTTTCCATTTTTATCTTCGCACCCAATGTGAAACAGACGCTCCACGGAATAGCGTTTGGAAGCGAAAGACTTATTCTTTCTAATAAAATTACAAGCAAATCCGTTGAAATTTCGCGGACTTACAAATTTTTGAAAATGAAACGACAGAACTTTCGAGACAACTCAATATCATGTGGTCGTTTGAGTTCCTTTCCTTCAAAATGACAAGTAGACATCTTAACGATCTTTTTTCACAATTTCCATCGGGACAACATACAAAGGCAAAGAATGTTGCGTCGTTAAATTTTATGTGAACTGTTTTGAACAGTTGAAATTCCACGTCTACACTCAAGATTCCAGTCTCGCCCACTCCATATATTTCATACCATGTTAAACCAGTCTTTTATCTCATATATATAATCCTGGACGTTTTATAGTTCATTGAAATCTTATAGTCTTCCACCAATTTACGATTTTCAGATAGACCTTTCAAAGTTCCAAAAGTCTTTCAATCTTATTCCAAGGTTGTTGCCTTTTCACATACATTCGCTCGAGGAACTACAGCCTCGAAAATTTGTGTTCCCTCCCAATTTTAAGGTGCAGCTTCCGTGATTTCGAACGATCTTCCGATCATGCTATTCCAAGGAGAAATGTGTAGACTTGTTTCTAGGCCTTTTCCTAGTATGTTTAAACAGCTTGGGAAACATTCATCATCACCAGCATCCACGTTGTCATTTGCTCCCAACCATCTACTGACAACTCGGCTCTTCTTGGGCTCATGCTAAAGATTCAATCTTTGGTCAAAGCGTTTCTGATTTTCCAATTTTGGGGCTTTGGAAGATTTATGGGTGCTAGAGTTGTTGCAAAATTTTGAGCTTATTTGACAGAGTGGAAGCTGCACGGGTGACTTGTTTAACTCTAAATTTTTCGCTTAGATTTTCTGTAAAGTTTGTGCCTATGAAGTCTCGAACCTGTGAGATTAACTAGTGTTTTTTTGTGTCAAAAGATTTACTCCCAAAATTTCGGAGATTCGACTGGAAAGTATTCAAAAATCGCTTTAATGTTCAGTATATATTTTCTACTGTAGATGTCCAAGTTTTGTCCGCTGTTTTGAACGACTATAACTTCGTTTATTATAGAACAGGCGCTAAATATGCATTAGTTGAAGCTACTGATGGTAACACTTTCGATTCCTGACCTTTTGAACCCTCATAAACAATTCCCAAAATCCAACGCCCGTCATCTCTACCTGCTCAAAGTTCGGCTAATTTTCAAAAATTTCACTCCGATCTTAAGCGATAACTTAGATATGAACAAATAGAGCAAATCCCTAGCAATACGCTAGTGCTTTGGGATTTTTTATACTACTGTTTGAAGCTTTTCACCGACCACGAAAGGTAAAAGGCCTGGTTGGATCATGGGCGGGATCGCACCTGGGTCCTGTCTGGTCATAATGGCGTCTCAAACCACTACGCCACTCATCCTCTTTGATTTTTGGTAAATTCATAAGACACAAAAGTGTAGCAAAAACATGGAAGTCTCCAAACATTTGAACTTGAAGCTTGGTTGTTACTGGACATCATTTATGCAAAAAGATCGTGTTTGGTTTGCTTCAATCGGCAGGATTTCCGGCACGTTTAGCGCTACTGTGTTCAAAAAGCTGTGGTTTTTACATATAAATGACTACTTCATAAACTTGGTCCAAGTAATCTATAAGCAGAAAAAGAAAGTTTTTAGGCATTAGGGGAATTTTAGCGTCACTGCTATACTGCTTTAGAAGCCATGACGATAACTTCGCATAGACTAGGTCAGAGAGGAAATGTAGCTACAGAGGGTAAAACTTCGTATCATAGTATCTAAGTATTTTGTCGTTCAGTGTTATAAAGTTTTCACAATCGAGAAAACAGAGTGATTCAGTTCATATATCATGGACTTTTTAAGAACTAACAATATATTGAAAAATCATCTCAATCACTAATGGTAGAAACATATAATCAGTACGAATTTCGCTATTTTTTCGCAATCATAAAGGTCGTAAATTTTCAAAGGTCGTGATGCTAGTCTAATTCACTCACTTGTTAGTCTAGATTTTCACATTCTTCGAAGAGAATACAGCACTGACAGTGCCGCTTTTCAAAACTGCGTTTTAAACGCAATAAAACGCCGGAAGTGCCGCATTGCTATATCTTCCTTCAGGTTACTCCTCTCGAGCTTTGGTTAAAATATTTGGAACCAGCGCTGTCCGGTGCACCCGATAGTATGTTTGAAAATTGAAAAATTCACAATTTTTTGTGCCCTCCGGCGCAATAAACGCGATATTGCGTCGTAAGTGCCGCATTCGAATAACTTTCCACAAAGCTACTCTTTTTATTCTCCTTGCTATATTTGGACTCAACACTGATTGGTCTATCCGAAAATATATTCAAAATCTGGAAAAATCAATTTTTTCATGTGCCGCAGGGCACAATAAACGCGTTTTTGCGTCGGAAGTGCCGCATTGTTATAACTGCTTTCATATTTATCGCACAAAAATCTTGTTTACACAGTTGTCATCAGTGTCCCTTAAGCTATCCGCCAATGTGCTTAAAACTTCGAAAATCTCAACTTTTAGTGAATTACACGTTCTAAATCTTTTTGGTCCTTTTTTTTTGCACTGATAAGCTGATAACGATCTTCAAAGCAGTCGCACAAAATTCTGAACAGCATATCTGAAATCAGCTCTTCGCAAGCTATCCAATGATGTGTTTAAAAACCTAAAAATCTCAAATTTTTTGTTTCCGATTTTATTGGTCCCTCATAGTGGTATTATTAGCTAGGCTGGCCCCGACCCGTGGCTGTCGTGACCTATCAATATCGATTTTTATTGATAGAATCATTTTAGTATTGTAATATGGAGGCAGTATTTACACGTCGACTTCAACAACTAGAAGTGCGGTGCATACCGGAATTTGGAATTTTGGATCATGAACTTCAATTTGTAAAATTCGTTGAAATTGAAAAATTACTCTTATTGATTCAAAAATTCCAAATCACTGTGAGATATAATGTTCCTTTTCTGCTTTGAGATAGAAATTGCCGGCTTCTTGCTTTTCCAAGATGAAATTACAAAGCGACATTCCTCCTACCTATAGTGGAATCCAGTAGCAAAAATCATAATTTCTGATTCTTGGGAACCCAAACTCCAATTTATGATGTAGATCATGCTATTTAGCTAATGTAGGACTTCAATAGCAGAAATAATGATTTTAGGTTCTCGAGAAGCCTAGCTCCAACTCTTGTCGAATTTGATCGTTTTTTCTAGCTATTGTTAGGGAAAATGTCTGATTTTTGACAAGCTTAGCTCAATTCATCAACTTTTGCAACTGAAATCACAGTTTTTTTAAGTTCATGATACGTGGGTGGCCTTTGCTAGATGACTTCGCACCTTTGGACATGGCTGTGTCAGCTGAGTGCAGGTGCATCCAACTCGAGATAAAAACAGAATACTTTCATGGGTTTCTTTTCACTCCAGTTTGATCAAACAGAAAATAGTACTCTCTTACCTATGTATTAAAAGTATATTGCAAATGATTCTGAATTTTAAAATCACTAACTCGTTCGAAATTTCTTGAAATTTTGGAAATTAGCGAAAAGATAGGCAAATAAGTTCAAAATTTGAAGTTTATGATACCTTTCAAAATCACTAAATGTGGATGATTTTTTTGAAAACATTAGTGTAGTTGTGATTTGTAATCAATCAATGTAAAATCTGAGAGTTTGTAAAAGTAGTCATGTGAACCATGCTGTTGTAATTGGAAAGACATCACTTATATGTATTTTTTTTTTCTAGATTTTCCATTTTCACAGTAAATCCAATAATTTGGTCTTTGATAATTAAAGCTTAAAACTTTTGCCGGATTGAAGCCATAAACATGTTAAAATTTCATAACAACTCTAGAATGTTCTTGTGCAGATTGCGTATTTTCTGAAACTCGATGGGTTGTTTAGTGTGAATTCAAGGAAAAAATGTGTTCTTGCATTTGTTTTATCCAGTGAAATTGGCTCAAGTGCGCTGCACCCAGCTGACACAGACATGTCCAAAGGTGCGAGGTCATCTAACGAAGACCATTCTGCTATTGATTAACATGGAAATGAACTGCGATTTTTAACAGTTGCAAGAATTAGCTAGGCTTTCCAAAAGTCAGAAAATATGAATTTTGCCTTGACTCACAATAGCTAGAAAACACATCATAAAGGGCAAGAATTCTAGCTAGGCTTCTCAAAAGCAGAAACTATTATTATTGCTATCGGAAATTTAAATTCTTTTCTCAGCATGGCTGTATTTCTATTCTAAAAAACTACCAGAATACTGTTCTTTCAAGAAATTTCCAAAAGAAACAAGAAAACATTCATTTTTTTCATCATCGAAATAATATTTCTGATTTTGAGAAGCCTAGCTCCGATTCTTGCCTTACATGGTCATGTTTTCTAGCTATTGTAAGATTTAAATGGGAAAACCCAAATTTTCTGATTTTTGAAAACTTACAAGCCAGCTCACTTCACTATGAAATTTTCAAGTTGAAAAAAAAAACTATTACTCTCGGTAATCTTTACCCGAGTCTGGAATGAGGAATGTCTGATTATCACATTGATAAGCTCTCTGGAACAGAGGCTGATGAATGAAACTACCAAGTTCCTTCCGATGGTAATGGCTTCTATGAAATCATGCGAGATTCTGACATGTGAGCGAATGTCGCTAAATTTGAACCTTGATTTAGAAAAATCGAGGATAAATAAGCCTGATGTAAATTTTTTTGAAAACCAGAAAAATATGGCATTTTCCCGAAATTTTCATGACACTCAGCTGTCGTCTTTGAACAAAATTTAAAGTCTGCATGGGAGCAGCCAACATGCAATCGCAACTGGATTCACGACTGATTCTTTTGTTGTCGTTCAGTCAGCTGCCCCTTATTTCACAGCTGGTAACTGGTATGACTCATAGACCTACCGTCCAAGGAGTGTATGTCAAGAGGCGCAATTTATATTGAAGGCTGGCAACATGACGCCTAAGAGCAACTAACAATAAGTGGATAGCGTAATAAATGAAATCTTATGCTGTTGAATTTGGAAACCGTGGCACTTCTTTACCGTTTTCCAAGGGAGCTACCGGAAAATATTGAAGTCATATTTAAAGCGTATTTCGCTATCCGAGATGCTTTCTGTAAATTAAAAATCGACTATAAACTTCTATCTGTAAAGGCCCAATGATTCCTCAAAGCTGTTGTTTCATAATTCTTGCAAAACGGTTTTTCAAAGGCCTTGGAATGCCTGCTGTTATAGTAAAGTTGTGAGAGCTTCAAATGAGTTTGATATCAAAATTACATTGAGTTTACAATTTCATTTACCTTGTAGCAAGGAAAGGTTCGTCTTAGGAGACAGTTCGAAAATCGAAATATCAATGGAGAGCTCTATTTTTTCTACCCAATGGATCATGAGCTCACATACGCAAGGTTGAGCTCTTGCGCGGCCCTACAAGGTGCGAAGCAGGTCACAAGAGTGGGTGCACCCGAGCTCTCCAGTGAAAAACGACACTAAAGTTGACTAATGTAATTGATTCGAGCCTTGAATTGCCCGAGACGATAATAATTTCTCAAGACATAGAAGGTTTTTGTTCTTGGTCGAAGAGGGACTGTGTAATGGGATAACTTCGGCTATGAAACTGTAATTTAACGATAAAATGTTCTCCTGAAAATTTTTAAAGTTTTGAATTTATCAGGGCCCGACTGGCTATAATCTTCAGAAACGAGAGTGGAAACTCGGATACGACTCTGACTTCAATATTTGCTCGTTACTGTATCTTGGAACTGCTGAGATGTTAAATATTCTAAAAAATTCAAAAATTTCAGATTGAAAAGTCAAAGTTATACTGGCGATTCAGTAAAGTAAAAATTGGAAATTACTGTGCACTACTGTGTCTTGGGACTTTAAAATCAATTAGAGGTAATTTTGCATTTTCAACAAATTTCGAGAAATTAAAGTTTATAGCTTCCATTTTTATGTTCCACTACATAGCGCACCTTTGGACTCCGAAAGTCAACGTGTAAATACTGCTTCCATATCACGATACTAAAATGATTCTGTTAACAAAAATCGATATTGATAGGTCACGGCAGCCAGGGGTCGGGGCCAGCCTAGCCCCTATACCACTATGAGGGACCAATAAAATCGGAAACAAAAAATTTGAGATTTTTAGGTTTTTAAACACATCATTGGATAGCTTGCGAAGAGCTGATTTCAGATATGTTGTTCAGAATTTTGTGCGACTGCTTTGAAGATCGTTATCAGCTTATCAGTGCAAAAAAAGGGACCAAAAAGATTTAGAACGTGTAATTCACTAAAAGTTGAGATTTTCGAAGTTTTAAACACATTGGCGGATAGCTTAAGGGACACTGATGACAACTGTGTAAACAAGATTTTTGTGCGATAAATATGAAAGCAGTTATAACAATGCGGCACTTCCGACGCAAAAACGCGTTTATTGTGCCCTGCGGCACATGAAAAAATTGATTTTTCCAGATTTTGAATATATTGTCGGATAGACCAATCAGTGCTGAGTCCAAATATAGCAAGGAGAATCAAAAAGAGTAGCTTTGTGGAAAGTTATTCGAATGCGGCACTTACGACGCAATATCGCGTTTATTGCGCCGGAGGGCACAAAAAAATTGTGAATTTTTCAATTTTCAAACATACTATCGGGTGCACCGGACAGCGCTGGTTCCAAATATTTTAACCAAAGCTCGAGAGAAGTAACCTGATGGAAGATATAGCAATGCGGCACTTCCGGCGTTTTATTGCGTTTAAAACGCAGTTTTGAAAAGCGGCACTGTCAGTGCTGTATTTCGCTTTAGTCCACGATCAATGAGAACTCTGATTCCACCGTCACCAAATTTGCAAAAAATTCAACAGAAGTGCATATACACTCTTTCAGGCTCGAGCCCTTTGGTGATTCACATAAAGTGTACTTTGACATCCGCGAACATTTTGGCCTCTCTTTGAACCTTCGCTAATTTCCATTTCCCGTGACTAAATGCAAACAGAGGCTTTTGTACAATCAAAACATTCCAGACATTGTTCAGGTGTCCTCCCTCGCTCACGGCATGCATCATGGGAGCTGGCAAATAGACTCTCACTTCCTTATGGCCATTCGTGCTATTTTAAAAGTCTCATATTCTAGTAGATTTTGAAAAACCTTCCCAGGTTCATTTATTTGGCGAAAAGATTTCTCGTAGAACGATGGACAGGAATTGTGTGAAGGATTTCTAGGTTCTATTGATTTCTTTATTCTAGGTTTTTTACAAATCGACGAGCAGTTTGTGAATTCCGTAAAAATGCTTGTTTACTTTAACTTTGACTTCTTTTTCAACAAAATTCTACTTAAGAATAATATACAGGTTTACTTTCCAAGTTTCCTCTTTCTTGAACCTCGGCATTGTTAGTATAATGTGTGTTAGTAGGTGAGTAAGCCGACCGAAGTTAGTAGATTTTATTAGTGGCGGCTTAACGTTTCGAACAAGTCGTCTTCTTCAGAGGCCTAAAGTGGTAGGAGATTTACGATTATGTGTCTAGCCCACCAAAATCCTCCACCAGCCCCGACCAGCCTCGATTTTGCCCCAGAATATCACAAGAAAAAGTCCCAAACGTGAAAGACGAACTGACCTCCTCCACCGTCGGCGCGCGGATGTTAGGGCGGCCGTCTTTCGATGCCACTAGTATAATAATGGAATACATTGTATACCATATTTGGACTAATCACTAGTGGCCTTCAACTCGCATAACGTCACAAAAGGCATAAAGTCATTCGTAATCGACATACACTCATTCCGGCTGTTCATACTTGGGTTTCTCGCATAAATCCAGAATGCCTCGAGAGCTTTTCTTACAGCAGTGTCGTACTCGTATGCCAGTATAGTACATCTGACTTCGAAGTCATTACCACCGTGACATTCAACCCTATGTTTACCAAGAGGAGTGGTAAGACTTCCCTTCTTCTTGCTGGCAAGATGTTCTTTTACCCTTACACCCAACGGTACCACTTTAGGCCTCTGAAGAAGACGACTTGTTCGAAACGTTAGGCCGCCACTAATAAAATCTACTAACCTCGGTCGGCTTACTCACCTACTAACACACATTATATACAGGTTTACTATTTGCTAAAACATACAGTTCTTGTCCTTGTGGTAACTATAACGCTCATAGATAATACATCATAAGTGATTAGTTCATGTTATTCATCAATTCTGCATTCCTAAAATGTTTCGGACTCTGAAAAAAAAAGTCTGAATAACCTGTAAGTATGTACACAATTGGAAAAGAGCATCTACATTTTATTTCCATTTTGCTATTGAGCATCCTCGGCTTTTCAACTTTGCGAAAACGTCATAGATTTTCCATTATAACTTATGTCACATGTGAAATCCCGTGTATTACTCGGTTCCTAATTTTCGAATTTTTTTTCTAAACAATATCCCTGAGAAGAACGTCTAACGATAATAAACCAGCACTCAAACGAAGAAGGAAATGAGCACTCGGACGTTCTCTGTCTCCATTTTTTATGATTCCTTGAGCATTTGATGACAGTGGGACTTACAAAGCACAGTTTAAATCCCGTTTAGGAATGTTTTATTATTCTGTACTAGCAAACAAAACGAGAACGAAAACACATAAACAATAGTCATGGAATATAATTTATCGTGTGCCTTTTCCATCGTTCGCTTCGTTCTGTCACAACAATTTCACACAAAGAAAGGTGATTATGCTACAGAAAAGGTCTCTTCACAAGGGTCTAATTGAAGGCATTGTCCACGTCAACGGAGGGGTGGTGGTATTTTGACGCATTGTGGGAGCACGACTTTTGATTAATGCAACAGTTCAAGTCCGACTAAAAAAAGTGGATTCTGAAGCGAGAAAATCGCTTTGGAAAAAAGGGGCGGTCCGCCAATCCTGCCTCCTTGACAAGTTTTGTCGAGGCGAATGCTGTAGATCCAATGTACTAACCACGTCAAAACTTGTAAGGGAGGCGGGATTCGCGGACCTCCCATTTTTTCTGGAGTGATTCTCACTCAGGAATTCACCTTTTTTAATCGAACTTAAACTGTTGCGTTAGTCAGAAGCCGTGCTCACGCACGGCGTCAAAATCTCACCACCCCTCAATTGGCCTGGACAATGCCTTTAAAGATTTCAGTAAAGAAACAGAAACTGAAAAGATGATTGCTTTGGCTTATGGCATAAGATTTTTTCGCCTCCCTCCCCCCTCCCGTCTCTAAATAGCTATTAGCCCACTCCTCTAGGGTGGGAATGTGCGTTGTCACTGAAAAACGATATTTTCCCATAAAACTACACCCACGTAGTTTCGTGGATAATTTAATGTATCAACGAATCAAATAAGTCAATGTAGAATGAGAATCAGCTATGTCAGATGACAATACGTGGCACTTTATCGGCCAGTCCATCGTGCGCCCCTCACGAGAGGGAAGGGAGGAGAGGGGAGAAAACGAAATTTCCATGAATTCCTTGCCTTGCACTTTTCACTTTCTGTTGCGTGTTCCTTCTTTTCCGTAGAGTTGATTTCCAGTCTTTTCTTTTCCATCATATCCGAGTCATTCATGTATTCCTTCTTTAGCTTAGTTAGACACAATCAGATGCATGGTTCGGCAGTGAGTAGTCGTCAGATGCCGCGCACAGTGTGCAATCTCGCATATTTAGTTAATCACGACTTGATGACGACTATACTACAATGTTCTGTGGAGATTTTTGAATAAGTTGCGCTTGCTACTTAGATTAGTGAGTTATAATCATTTGAGTACTCTTGTTTCCCTCCTCCTTCTCCCCCCCCCTTTCAATCCTAGCACTGGATCAGCATTCCAAGCAACTGGCTCACCGAGAAATTTCCAAGGTTTTTTTTCACGTCAGATATCAAGAAAGATAAAAAACACGTGAAGTAATCTGAACAGAATAATTGTTTTATTTCTTCAAAGTTGAAATACAAAGATAAATGAAAATTCTTGAAAATTCAAACTCAAGCGCTCTCGCTGTTTGCTAAGCTCGGTCGATCAACCTGCTATATCAAATTACTTAGTTCTTATAGCTTTTTGTCCAACACCCCGGGCAAATTTTTTACTGTAATAGCATCAGGCTATGTTTAGAACATGGCAAGGTTGCTCGCATTTTTTACACACATTTTTTACACACACACACTTTTTTACACAAAATATTCTTGAAACAGCGCCGAAACTAGAACCGATTACTGCTCTGAATGTAGAGTAACTCTGAAAATTTTTGTAACATGAACAAGTTATCGTTAGAAAAAAATATTTTTCGCAAAATACTGCTTGTTCCCATGTGAGCTTTCAACTTCAATAATATGTGTATGCGGTGATTTATTTGGAGTTCAAAGTTTAAGTTGTGAAAATGTGTCTGATGTGTAACTTTGTCTGAACATGAAACATTCAAAAAGCCATAAATCTTATCGTTGAACCAAAACGGCATCTAACATTAGATATGATGATGACAGACAGGCGAGACATGAAACTCACACCACAGATCTCGTTTCCTTATTTCACGGTACAAAGTTTGTAATTTTTTCCTTCAAAAAAGAGAAAGACAATACTCAGTGATTTTCCATTGACCGCTCAGTTGGATGTCCGAGGCAAGGCGAAGAAAGTTTAATCAGCTAAGTTTATAGCCACCGTTTTTTCTTATCTGCTTGCATATCTGAACCCTATGATCAACAAGGATTGAAATATAAAGGTTTCAGGGCTTTTGATACCCTCTTCAAATGCCGATCACTTTTTTGCTAAGGCTTTGAATGCAGTTAAATTGGTAGGTTGTTTGGGGGGGGGGGGGGGTCTATTCATCTCTTGAAAAAACCATAATATCAGTTTGAGTTCTTGTGGCAGTTTGGCCCACCGTTGGAAATTAACCCTGTTCTCCTATATTAAAGCAGCATTCAGACTATCAAACCACCATTCAAAATATTGTGTTAACTCCACCTCCTTCATAGACCCCGCCTACGGACTGGAAAACTACTGTAATATCTGTTTCAGCTTCGTGCACTGCATTTTTCTTGATAAAAGGCAGAACTTTATTCACTCGTTAGTTCTATTTATAGAATATTATTCTTATCTTTAAGAGTCGTGCGGTTGCTATAATCAGTTTAACACCTTATCATAATCATTGGTTGCTTCTATTTCTGTTTGAGGACGCATCGAACCTGCCCGATTACAGGATCGAAAGTCTACGAAGTGACATAAAAACTGATAAAACGTTGTTAGTGTATATCCTTTACTACTGTTCATTATCATGTTCTTTCTCAACAAAAATTAGTGTTGAAAACTCTCTCAAAAAATAGTTAGCTTCAAAGTTTTTGTTCTCTAATGATAATAGCTAGTTACCAGACAATAGCAGTGTAATGGTGTTTCTAAAGTTCTCTAATTAGCTCTTAGCAAATTTGTTTTTCTTATGTCATGAAAGTTTAGTGGTGTGGTTAAGAGATGGGTTTTGTCCAAGATATGTTTTCCTCATGATCTAGAAATGATTTTACAAGCTGTTATTTTGAGAAACGAAACGTGTAAATTGTACGATTGTACCGATTACCTAATAGTCAAATCAAGAGCTATTCAAAATCTAATAATGAATTCAATCTAGTCCAGTTCAAAATATTTTTGTATGAATGAAAGGAATACGTGAGGACGGACAATAGTGATAGGGCTTGCTTACCATAGTGCACGGTCACACTAAATTCGTTTATGTTGTTTTCGATTTTTTCATACAGCACTTTAGTACTTCCTTATTGACAGCGAATTGTAAACACTTTTTGCATTTTATGAACAAAATTTCCCCACGATGGGCATTTGTAAAGCAATTCCGTGACAATTGCGCTACATTTTTTCCCACCAGGCCACAAACTCTCAAATTAAATGGTTGCCAAAGATTTCACGCTTTTTTGGAGTGCATGCGGAGTTTACCGTGCGTAAACGTGCCGAAACTGTGCCGGCGGAGGTTGGTCAATCAATACGCGCCGCTTCCAGGAGGGTCCCAGCACAAAACTGGTGCTGGCACGGAACTGGAATGGCGCTGGAATGCTGTTGAGAAGCTCAACTCTAGATGCAGCCTCGGTAAGATTATTTTGTTAAATATTTCTAAGGGGAGAATTTCGTCCAAGTCTAACTTTTGCCTCGCCCACCTGTTCGCACAATGCATGCAAACATGAGCAAATCGAAGCTACACCCACTCCTGCGCCATCTCGTCAAACCTAAACAAATTATTATGAAATTTTTGATGACGTTACTGCATGGCAGACGTTTTGAAGCAAATGTCTATACAGTCCCGTAAACCAGATGACTATTTATTTGCGCAGCTTCTTCTGCACTGTGATGAAATATCATTACAATGAAATCTGTTTTGAAAATATTAGACCAAAAATTCCGCGAAGATTTAGCCACTTCATTTCGTTACTGCAAAATGTTCCTTAATACAAAATTCAATTTTTTCACAAAATGTCGTCATACTTTAATACTATTATTGCTTCTTATATCTGTGACCTAATCGTGACGCCTACATTTTGATAAGCAAATGTGAATTCTTTACATATCGTCGCATATCAATGCAGTCGCTTCATATGTTGACTTTTTTGCGTCAAATTTTCCATTTTCCAAGAAATGGTGCAAGTATGACATAAACTAAATAATTATCAGTAAGAATGTGTAACAATTTTCAGTGCATTTTCAGCGTATGAAATGACTAAATAGATAAATACTCAGGTTATTGAAAAACTTCGTTACTTTGCTCTTTTCTAATCACCTGGTTTTCACTGAAATTGGAAAAAACCTTTCACCAACGTTTGCCATCCTAGACAGTTCTTTGAGGCTTAGAGGTCATAAGAATGACGAATGCGAGAGCGCATGAATCCTGACATGGCGGTGATGATACCGCTGGGAATAATGCGGGAGGGGGGTAGGGGGGGGGGAGAGTGCTGAAATGCAAAAGCCTAGTCTGATGGCCATTAGAGTGACGTGATTGACTTTCTTGGAACTCCTGTCCCGGCTTCACTTTCTGCTCTTCTTTCTTACTTTTCATTAAGCATCTTCATTTTTCCTCTATAGTAAACCTCATAGCTGGGACTCTTATTATTTCAAAAACAAAAAAACAGGTCCCGGCACAAGGTGGGCAGACTGGGCTTTCCAAAACGAATTCCTTTTTGACCCCAATAGTTTTTACGAATACCCCTTTGAGCTCAAAATGACGCTTTGTGCTTGTGGAACGAGAGCACCGACCACACTTCGTCTAAAAGCGCTCAAAAGCGCCCAAAATGCTCAAATTCTTCTAATTACTCCTCACCTGTATCAAGGTAGAAAACAGGAAGAAGAATAAGCAAGGAAAATGATGAAGAAATGAAAAAAATATCAAAGGAACGTAGTCATAGAACTGAGAGACGCCGTTCCCACGCGCATCGATTGAACTAGGGCGCGCTTTCCATCTTAGAAAGTTAGGCTGCTGATGCGATTTTGGGCTCTAACAAAGACAAGAGGAGGAGTTTCGGAACCAAAATCTCACCATATAGTAAACTTTAGGTGAACAACAGATTTATGTAAAAATTTTGAAAAAATTATGTGAATTGACTAATTTGGAAAAAAGTTGAGCACGCTTTTCATTCACATAAGTTTTTCATAATTTTTCATACATTGTTCCTTAGTCCTACTGCGCGTATACGCACCAAGTCTCGCGCGATTCCGTTTTCTCTGCGCTGCAAACGAGCCATTTTTCCATTTTTTGATAGTGGGAAATTTTCAGAAAAAAGCTTGCCACAACCTTCATTCACATAATTTTTCAATAAAACTTCTAAGATAAGTCCTGCAGGCGCGTGTTCATGTACCTACCAAGTTTCATATCATATGATCATCTGTGTGCAAACGAGCCATTTGAATTCACATCTTCACTTACCAGTTTTGCGAAATTTTTGGAGAAAATGCTTATTACACCTCCCATTCACATAAGTTTTTTATAACATCTCATGCTTTGTTTCTACTATCCTCTCTTTGTTCGCTTACGTGAATTGGTGCCATATCATTGCGCCTGCATTGAGAACTGATCATGTAATCATGCTGTTCAACGACATCGCTCATGCGACGTCGCGCACGCGGGGCAATTAGCGGCAACGCGGCGTAGTGCGCGCGAAGTCTGCTGTGCGTTAAGGTTTATGAAGACTATTTTCCGATGAATTAGTTGTATAAGGTAAGCATGATTCGACCTTCTTTTGCTTGCACTTGGAATCTTTTTCCGGGGCTCCGCCCCGGATCCCGCAAAAACGATATCCCCTTTGCTTTTTGGCCCCAAAACGATTTCCAGTTTGTTGCCCACCTCGTGCCGGGCCCTGACAAAAAAACCAAGTGTGAAAGACTTACATGCATTAAAATGTAGTTACCATCTATCATTTCATCACCATTCATCATTGGAATTTGTCAAAAATTTTCGCGGAAATTTTTACTTGTCTGCTCAAATTAACCGAAAATCTAGGTGTCAGATTATATGAGTGTCTTTGATAATTATCTTGGCACTAACTTGAAAAAGTTAAATGTTTTATTTTCGAGATTCTGTGCTGCTTCTGACTGACATGTGAATGGGTCTCGGTAATAGTGAATTGCAAAATTTCTGTGAATAATTTTTCGCCGCTATTTGGGGTGCGGCGAAAATACGAATTCGATATCTTTGCATTGTGAATGGGTCATATAAGGTTGAAACTATAGAATCCGATGAAGTTCGGAATTACAATAGATGAGGCTTTTACAAAATGTAACGAATGTGAAAAAAAAAGGTTTCGATTTGATTAGATTTCAAAAACAATTATGAAACTACATACAGTTTGTAAAAAACACTATAAAATCCTCAACATGTTCTCTCAAATTTGAAAACTTTTTTTTCAATTTTTTCTTTCTTTAAAGACGAGCCATCATCTTTTTATAATCCATCATTGGACTTTTTGAAAATTTCTGCAAAAGTTGTGCTTGTCTACTTAAATCATCCAAAAGGAAGGATGTCAATTTATATAAGTGTCTTTCCATGATGCAACTTTGATGCAATGGTGGTATTTGATTTTTAGAATATTCCGACTGCTAAAAAATGATCGAGATAGCCCGTGAGTGTTTTGCGGTTTACAAGGTGCAGATTTTTCTTTATAAATAGTTCTTCACTGTGGTTCAACTCCATGTGATATTGGCTCAAATGACGACTGAACATTTTCTATAGAAAAGTGAATGGAGTAGATTTTTTCAGGGCCGAAGTGACTTTTAAGCAAAAAAAGACAGAATTTATGCACCAAAACAGTCATGCGAAGAAGCCTCTACATTTGACTTTTTTTGAATTTTGCATCATTTTATGGTTTTTCACGACTGCAAAGCCCAAACTGTTTTTTGTATTATTTGCCAAACTCTCCTTCACTTGGCAACTTCGATCATCAGCGTCATCATGTCACTTTCACTCTAGTGATTATCTGTTCCAGACTATCGTGATCTAGGGAAGCGATTTATATTGATTAAATGATTTAAATCACCTTAATCAGCCGTGACAAGTGCAAAAATTGTTCTTTGGCGGGATAGCGTGTTGTCTATATAAGAAAGACGTGTGTCTATTTTAGTGCATCTCCTTATGGAAAAGGGCGAATATTTTCGCAGTTCTGAATTGTGGTTTGTTTTTGCACTTTTGGATCCTTTTCTTCTCAAAAAAGGTAGCTGGATCTTTTTAGAGGAAGAATCTTCAAAGTCCTCGAAGTAAAGTCTATTTTATCCCTTCTTATTATGATATTATATTGTAAATCGTATAATTGTTACTTTCTATCGAATGTCAGAAACCTGTTTTTGCATTGGTTCTCGAAACTTTCCATTTTTTTTCTTAATACCTTACTCCAAGACAAAAATAGGCCGCAGGGAGTTAACTTTGAACAGAGATTACGCCCATCTGCTCTTTCTTCCAATCTTCCTTATTTTCCTACCCTAAAACACATTTTTTCAGCATAATACAAAGCTCTCCATTTTGCAGCGTCCCACTTTAGTTCCTCGTAATGGTCGTAAAACCCGAGAGCTGTCGAGTCTAAATGCTTCCAGAAGCACTTACGGGGCAGCTTATTCGTAGTTCGGCAGTCGTTTAAACCCACTTGTTTAAATTTGAACCTGGTTTCGTGTTTTACTTTTTTTTTAGGTGAACAAATGATCTCATTTGGTTTGCGATTATTACAAAACCCTTCAGCTCTAGTGTCTTGGTTTGAAATAGGAACTCTTAAAAATTAAAAGGCAAAATTTTCAATTTTATCTTTGTATTGTTCCATCCTGCTAATCCTTGGAACAGTTCAGATTTTGCTGACAGAAGAAAACTCCTTTTGCGTACATATTTCATTTACTAAACAAAAATAACCTAAGGAAAACACTAGGATACGTTTCCAAGGACGTACTTTTTCGACATTCCCACTAGCTCATATCTTCGCCTTCCTTCCTTTTCCTCTGCAGAATATCTTAAGCTTTCTAGTTCCTCTGAGCTCACTTTCAAACTTTTTTAGCACACGCTATCACCCGCTGACAATAGTTCCTGGAGCTGTTTGCAGACGCAATGACGTCTTTATAATAGTTCCTGGAGCTATTTGCAGAAGCAATGACGTCTTTATTGTATGGTTAATGTCATTGTTTATTGCGAATAATGCTAGTCATTGAGAACCTTCCATAAAACCCTTTGCACCCAGTGTTCTCTCCAGAAAACAATGTTAAAACGATTTTCCGCGGCATTATGTGCTCATTTTTCACATAAAACAATCTCATTGGTCTACAACACCTGTCTTTTCTCGAATGTTTCCGAAATTCTCCAAAGAATTTCTGTAAACATTCATCCTCATGAAGTTTTCATTATAACGAAGAACCAAGCCTGACTAGCTTTGCTAGTGCATTTCAAGTGCATGCTTACTTTTCACAATGACATTTGGATAAAAAGTGCTGCTCGACATTTGAATTGTGAAGATAAGGTGCGTCGAGGAGTAAGAACAAATATTTATTTTATATGTTTACACTATCTGCACACATTGTTAGTAAAACAAATCGTCCGGGCTCGTCTACGCTTGAAATGATCTTCCGTGGCTTGAACAGATTCTAGAGTAATTGGAGCCAGTAGTTCTCAGGCTTTATCTCCAAATAAGGAGAATTAATTTTATGGAACTGAAACAGATTTACTCTCTGTCTCATTGGGAGTGTCGGGTGGATTTTGGGGCTCTCAGCTCTGCGTCTCTCTCTGAAGCGTGCTCTCTAATAATTTCTCATGCCTTGGCTGCTAGAGGGCGATCAAAGCACCGCCCTCTAGCAGCCACTTCCAATGAGATAGAGTACAGATTGCGGACGTGCTTCAATTTTTGAACCTCAATTTAGTTCTTATTACTTATCATTTTGTTGAAGACTCTCCTTTCTGCTAAAGATTCTAAATAGTCTTGTATTCCCTTAGTGGAGTTATTGTTTTGAGTCAGAGCTTCATACAGCTATTTATAATATAATGTTCGCTTCTGTATTAGTCATATTTATCTTCCTTGAAAAAATGATCCCGCTTTCCTTTCTCCGCCCAAATGGCCGTAGCCATAAAACAACATGATGCAATTGTTCCAAGTGTACTCCTTTGAGTATTACTGTATAAAACCATTAGCAAACGAATCAAAGCAGCAATTCTTTATAGCCAACATCAAATGCTATAGTTCTGATGGTATAGCCATCGTTCTTTACGGCCGTCGTCAGCAATGGTTGCAGAAACGCTGAGTCAGGGTTTGCTTTGCACTATCAGCTGCTATTCCAGTAGATAATGTTGTGAATACGAGTACTTTGCAAAAAAAAAATCCGTTCACAATTACCATCACAATGGAAACATCATCAAACTTTCACAGATTTCGACAGGAAAAGAACCAAAGAAAATAAAGAGCTGCTTTAGTTTTTTGGAATTCCCTTCAGGCCGTGCAAACCACTAGGATTGCTTTAGGATATGTACTGCGCTAAATATTTTCTCATCTGCGATATTTACAAAGAGCTATTTGATTATCACATTCTGTTGACCTTACAAGACATTGAAATCAAGTGCAAATCAGGTGGAATTGCGGATTGGTTGGCAGGATGGTAAGCGAATCGCAGTTAACTGGAATCTAAATATCAGTGAAGATGTGTAAATGATTTATATGTTTGGGTTCTAAATGCATTTTCAAAAGTCCAGAGAGTGGAGGTCATAACCTTAATAGAAAAGTACCCATCGCAATTTTATACCCAAAGATTACCACCTGAAAAAGATCATGTAATTTTTACCTAGTCTCTTGAATATTACATCCAGTGATCTGAACATCGAAGCTGAAGGCGAATTCTTCTCTTGCACATTCCGACACACTCCCTTTGCACAAAATTAATTTGTCTACGATTTTAAGACAAGTGCGCAAAGTACGTTAAAGTACGTTAAAAGTTGTCAACAAATCCATCCCATTCCACTTTATTTCTGAAGTTTTATCGATGTGCATATCACCTTGTTAATCTGAATCAAGTCTCGGATTATTTTTACTTCATCGCTCTTTTTAAGTTTTTTTCTCTACATCTGACGTGCTCCCAGTACAGTAAGCTCTTTTTCGCCATCGTTCATTATCTTCTGTGAAAATCTTTGAACTACAGGGTTGTACAAGATTGTAATCTTGGTGCTTCGTAGCACATTAAATTCTGCAGCTCTGCAGCCATAGCAGATCCATCAGGAGAACGAAGTGCACACTTTGACGCAAGTCGCTCCCGAGCCAAGAGTCCAGAATTTCTTGTTCGGGAACTATTTCTAGCTGATTATATCCCAACATCTGTAGCACATCTGTGGGACTAACATTGTAAACAAATTGTCAATGAAAATTCATATAGACACTCAGGAAGTTTATTGCTAGTTGACCGCTACTGAATCAAATATTTCCTTCCATTCCAACTTCGTAATTTTGATCCCATTGAAATTTGCAATTTCTGAAAAAAGCATCATCCCGGGATAACTGTCCTGAAAAATTTAGTGACTCTTTCAAGGGAAGTTTCCCACAAGATCCTATAAGATGACGAGGCGCATGCCACTTTTTGCAGCGTTCCTCCTACTCCATCTCCCTTAATTTTTCTTTTTGAGAACAAAATGTCCTGCGAAAAAAACTTCGGCTGAATTGGCTGTGCTGTTAGTGTTTTTGATCTACATACTGTAGCCAATGATCTTTTTGAGTAATTTCCTCACAGGCTTGTTGTAAGATCGCTAGACTATGTCCCGTTACGGTAAAGTTCTTTCACCCCATCTTTTACCTCATCACCCTCTTTCTTAAAAGAAAACAGCATTTTCCAAGGCTAGTTCTGGTAAATTCTTGCTCATATGTAGTTTGCGACAATAACCTCGTTCTCGTACGATTTTCTATAGCCAGGTTTTAGAGCCACGCCCTCTTTCTGCAAAGTTCCTTTTCTTCCTTGTCTTCTCTTATGCATTTTTCTCAACTATCATCTGCTTGTAACACGACTTCTCGCTTTTAACGAAGCGATTCTCACTTAGCTTATACAAGCCCAGATTACCATCTCTCGTCTTTTTTGGGTGTTATGCGGTAGTCTTGTGTTACTCATGCGCCAAATAATATGGTACTTTGTATTTGACAAGGCGTCAAATCAAAACAAACTGAGATCTTTGTAAACACAACTTTGCTTTAAATCAACAATTTGCTATAGAAAGATGTCTTTTAGTAGCAAATAAGAATCAGTTTTGTACCCAATTACCCTTCTCTCCACTTCGCCTCTCCAGTGGCCACATCGTTGACTGACAGTGAGTCAGGATTGTCAGCCTAGCTTCTGCAAAGGCTATCCATATATCTAACATATACAAAACTCTTCAACGACTAGCTACACCCATGAGTTTTATAGCATCCATATAGGTAAATGTTTAGATCCTCTGAGCGATTGTTTGGATATACAGATGCAAAAGCAAACACATCCGATGGTAGATGGTTTGATTTGTTAATCAATCTCCGTAATCACAGCTTTTGTTTATTTGAGTGACTTAACACAGTGCCAAATTGTTTTTCTGAATGGCTAGGCAAATGCGTAAACTGCAATTAATTTTGATAAAGGGAGAGAACCAATTTTTAACACATTGACGACAAAGTGACCCACGTGGAGGGTCATGCAATGTTTGCCACCTGGGGACAGTGTGACCCACATGGTGGGTCAAGGCTTAAATTTTGTTAAGAGACCACTATTTTGTAATACATTCGTTCCAGAAGTTCCCTTAATGTTTCTCGCCTGCTTTACAGAATAACTGTAGGTATACTGTAGTTGTCGATCTGCATGTGTTTTTTTTCTCCGTGGAGGGCATTGTCCCAAGAGACAGCCAGCTAAAAACGCACGTTGTCGTCAACGTGTTGAAAGAAAAGACATAAAACTAAGAAAAAATTTTTTTTCTGTTTTGTTAATGAACGGCGGCCAAGATTGCCAAGATTGTCTCTAGAAAGTCGAACTTGGAGGCTGTTAAAAGAATGATTAAGAAGAATCATTAGAAGTGTAGTTGTGAGTCGCCTTTATGGGTTTGAGGTGAACGTAGTAGATACTTTTAGTCTTCTTAAGCACTTAAACATAATAATCTAGCTTTACATCAAAATAATAGAGCACATGCGTTAACAGACTGCAAATTTTCTGATTTATATCGATTTTGGACTTTGAAATGTAACCATTTCTTTGATCTTTTGAACTTTTATTTGTGCCATTTTCTACGTTTGAATGCAATGCCATCAATGGGCAATCCCATCATATCGAAAATGGTCTTCCTGTACACATTTTCGTCTCCTCCCATATGCCCATTTTGAACAGTTCGCTTTCTCTTCTCATTCCCTACCCCTTGCCTATTGTGCGAGGTATCCCCCCTCCACCCCTCCACTTCCCCCGATTTTTGTTCCGTTCGCGAAATAACGTTGATCCACCTAAGGCACCGATTGTTTTGCAAAAAGTCGAAATCTGCATACCGTGTTGAATACATTGACTGGTCAGAATGCACTACGCTTCTTCATCTGCGAATCATGATTTTGATAATTCGAATATTTGTGGATGAGAGACTGTCTCGTAATTGGGATTTTCAGAAAAAAAAACTATGCGAATTTTATTAATTTGAATGCTCAATTTTTCTAGATCGGTGTGTGATGTTTTGAAAAATCTTCTTCTTCTGAAAAACTGGAAGCCAAAGTCAGCGAAAATGAGCGCATCGTTTGGATTACGTTGGAAGTGAATTAAATTCACAAGGAAAGAAGAATACAAAATTGAGCAACGAAATTGTTTCAGATATTTTTTGGTATATATCTACTTCTAATCTCTGAGAACTTTGGGCTTTACAGCAACAGAAGCAGGATTTAAAAGTAAAAGTCGTAAAATAAAGTGAGAGGGCCAGAGCTTTCTTCGCCGTTCTATTTGCGTTCATAAAATTTTGTTTACATCCGCATGAATGAGTTTGGGAAGTATTTTAGGTTCAAAATTTTGAAGTTCGCTCACATGCCCAGGTGTTCGCATGGTTTTCGAAGTCATTTTCAATCTTATATAGTAGTTATTATACTGTAATCCGGGATTAATGGTTCTTCGGGGTCCAATTTCATATCCTGTCCTTGATTTACAACATTGAGCTTCTCGATCTTGCATAATCAAGCCCACAAACCGCGTTGAAAATATTTATTGCTCCTTTCTAGGCTACTCGAGGATTCTTTGCTTTCTTTCGCTAATTTTTTTTCGGCAATCTGACCTCTGACTAGTACAGCCAGCAATTATGCTGGCCGTGTAATATCTCATATGCTGAAAAAACTCGTTTTTGATACTTCAAAGTTTTTCCATCCATTCTGAGTTACATGGGAAAACTAAAATCAGCATAGGTTTTTTTCTTTTCTGAAAGAAAAAAGAGTTATGCAAAGAATTTTTCTTACGTGGAATGCTGTAATGTACTAACTTAACAAACAGATCTTAAAAAAATTCTTCTGCAAATTCAAGCTAGGGAAGCTAAATATGCTGTGAATTGATAACACTATAAAAGCGTAATCATAATCTAAAGTCTGAAAAAATTCCTTGCACAATGACATATGTGGAGATAAGGTAGAAAACTAAATACGCAAGAGAGTAGCCTTCTTTTTTGCTATTGACCAATTTTTTGGGATTTTATGATTTTGTTTTCGGAACTTACACACCCACGAAAAATGTTTTTTAAACCGAACATACATAGTACAGCAGCCTAAATTTGGCTGTGGATTTTAGCTACCTCCATTTTGTAGAGGTTACGAGAGTCATTATGCCCTTCAGCAAAGTCTATATCACACCCCTTGATCTCCCATCCACCTTTTAAAAATTTAAAAAGAATTTGAACCCGTGCTGTGGTTTTCTTTTTGTCCGCCAAAAATTTCGTAAAATTTTTATTGCCTACTGTGCTCTTTAAATTCCACGTCCTTCATTTTGATTTACTTTTGCTTTCGGCAGCCTCCGAGTGCTATTTTAGGAAAAAATGATGGCTGGCTTCTAAGGGACAGGTCTCGGATTTCTAGGCATAGGAGTAATGACAATTTCCGTGGGAAGAACTATAATATTTATAATCATGGAATCATAATTGCAGCCATAAGTCCAGGCAAACCCATTATATGCTTGAGATGTATATGGGTAAGTATTTTAGAACCAAATCTTGAAGAATCTACCATCCTTGTCTCCTCCTAAACCAAAGCCTCGCAAAGCAAGGCCTTCGTCACCCAGTAACGTTCCTACTTTTCGCAAACTTATCAACTACGGAGTTTAGTTATTTTGTATTCCCAAGCATCCCTTGCTGTTGCCCCTCCCCACCCCCGTACAACAAAATGCCCATGAACTGGAGTCAAAGGCGTCACCACTGAACCAACTGTCATAAAATCTATGTGACTTTAAGCGAAAATTCGGATTTTACTGCGACATCCTCAGATTACGATGCCCTATGTGACGTCATGTGTGATACTTTTGAGCTCATGGGGAGGGGGTAAAAAGTTCTGGATTTGTGTTTAGATGATGACACCTTGGGATTATTCTGGATTGTTACACTATGTACGATACTGAACGTTTTGTGGCTGACGCAAAAGAATCAAGTGAAGGGGCCCTCTGGCAATTGGAACTGTGAATTATTTGTTCCGTTTCCGCCCACGGCCCCACGCCCTCTTTTTTGTCTTTTGCTCGTTTGCGGAAACTATCCTCATTGTTATCACTTACTCATATTGTAACGTTCGCAGTCTTACTCGGTTTACGAAAAATGAGAGAGGGTGAGAAGAAAAGAAAATCTTGAAGATTTTTTTATTTAACTTGTCATTTATTATTAGATTTCTATCCCTCGGGCATTTTTACCGTAAGTGTCTCCTTGCAGTTCAATCAGTTTAGCGCTTAAAATATGCCTGTAGAGCGCAAAACTTGAAGTTACGCGCCTAGGGGCCTTTCTTAGGCGCAGTTGTTCCATTGTTTTCGTGCCCGATTTCTTTCTCCTCCTATCCCCCCTCTCCCCTCGTGGCAAGGCAGATAGAGTTCCCTGCAGAATTTCCGTTGAAAGAAATGATTCATCCTTTGCAAATAAGCTTTCCAGGTCTCCGGGTCGTTATCGCATGCACACACAGAACTTACCCTTGCGGATGATTTTCCAACACTCCTGCTGATAACCAAGCATTGGCATCCATAGCATTCCACATAAGTGCCGAAGGTTTTGCGCCATTTATCGCGGAGAGGGGGAGGAGGGGGGGGGGAATGTGAAGTGGAAGGGGAGTGGCTTGCACGGCGTTGTTCTGGTTCGTGGGAAATGTCAACATTTTGGTGTTGGCCGAATTTGATACGGTTGTTCGGACAGTACGAATCACTTTTTTCTTTTATCAAATTATTTGATCATTTGTCACATAGCTTCGTCCATAAATATACTCATTCTCATTGAATTGGCATTCATAATTTTTTCATCATTTCAACCATTCTCACTCAATGTTCTTTATTCACTCCATCATGTTATTTAGAGCAAATAATCGTCTTGATTATTCGTTCTTTGCAAGTAAATAGGAACGCAAGAAATTCAATGTTTTTGCCTGTTTTTTACATTATTCGGTTTCGGGGCTTAATTATTTGAACCAAACCTTATCTTTGGTTCATGCACCCATTCGCACTCAAAACTCCTCATTTACATATTGTATTTATTAAATTTATTAGCAAGATCTCTTAAACAGTATTCATTTGATGATGTTTATATTCCCTTGTTAGGTCTGATCTTTTTTTACATCCTATCGCTTAGTACATACTACAGCTTCATGTATGCTCACTCTGTTTCCTTTTCATTCCGCTTTCAGTAACTCGTGCTTTTTTGGCTTTGTTTTTACACTGGAATGCTTGAATTTTTCTTTTCTTCGGCTCATCTGTGTTTTGCATTGTGATGCTTCCGTCTTTTCTCCTCACACCTCTGCAGTTCTGCTTTATTTTCCTCATTCGTAGATTCATTTCTATGTTCTTCAATCTGTTATCTAATGCAACTAAGTGATTTCCTGGACTTGAAAACATGTTGATGGATGTGTCGCGCCCACGCATGTTTTGTTTTTTCATTAGTTGAATGAAGTTATTCTTGATTTGTCACATATCTCAGGAATTTTACCGCTCTTGGGCTTTCCCACTCATCATCTTCTCTTTCTTCGATCTATAGGAATCGTAAGATTTCACGAGTTTCTTTCTCGGTTCTTCAGTAAAAATGTTTAAAGGTTTCCTTTTCAGATAATGCTAAGCAATAAGCTAAGAAGATTATTTGCTAAATTAAAAGTGGAAAAAGACATGAAAATTCAGTCTATATCGAAGAAAAAACTGCAGACAAAGAAAAAGCCCACGGTCGAGCTGCCTGACAATGTTTGGTTAGTCTTCGATTTCCCTTTTTCCTAGCCCTCTTCGCTGCTCAAATGAGCTTAACTTCTCTCTGGGGAGTTCGTACATCAGCTGACATTGTGAAACACTCGATGGCGGAAAAGATGCTTCATTTTCGTTTGCTCGGAGTAGATAGCTTTCAAGAGTAAAGCGGAAGAGGTGCTCGATCTTTGGGCAATGATCTAAGAAATGGGAAGCCGATGTACCCAAAAGCAGCGATGTTTACCGAAAGCACTAATCGGAAATGTTGAGTTCGGGCGCGCTATTTGCAGAGATTTTGGGCTCGAATGAGCAGCGATGTGCGGTCTTTGGAATGTTTGCATAAATAAATGTTGCTAGGTGCTAGATGTAGAATATAAAATGGGAAATACCGTGAATTCAAAACCTTGTTGACAAAAAACAGTCTTGATCATTTCAGCTCGTTTGTTTTACATCACCAGCGATATTCGGCGTTATAATGGAAGATGACATTCCCGTCCTGAAACAACAGTTACTTGGTCAAAAAAGCTAAAGTTGGAGTGGGGTTGCAGCCTGAATCACTCTAAAGATGCTTGCACCACATGATCAGTCTATGTAGCACATCTCCTTTTGACAAAATCAAACTGGACTATTTCGCTACAGTAAACATTTTTTACTGTATGGATACGGGATCAGCTTTTGGTGCTTACCTTATTCACAGCTGTTTTAAAACATCGACTATTTGGCCAAAATCTGGAGTCTATACCGTTGCTGCTCGCAAATAAATTACCGTAACACTATCCTCTGCGCAACCCTCACCTTCGAATTTTTGGATAGTACAGAAAAATAAGTTTCTGTATGTTCACGTTAGCAATCTTTTCTGGTTCTTCTCTTCAGTAATCTTTTTGGAACAATTGTTTGCTTAAAGCCCCAAAATCACAATTCTATCAATTCACCTTATCTTCGAATCTAATATATGAAGAATCACAACGCCAATTCAAAAATCATGAAATAGCGGGAAACTGCGGCGCGGTTCCGAAGCGCGCGGATGCAAACCTAGCACCTCTGATTACTGGCTCCCTGGTATTATATAATAGAAGCATTTTCCCGAGAAAACGAAGGCATCTGCATACCTGTTTTGACATAGCCTTCTTGGAACAGTATTTCTTGGCAAAAAACTTACGGTGAAATCTATTGGAAATTAGTCTAAATGCGCACATACCTCGTCACTAACCTACCGTAACCATTTCCGTTTTAGGAACCTCATCTTTGACTACTCGTCACCGTTTGATGTAATAAAATGGCGACGAGTCAATAAACAATTCAAACGCATTAACGATAGTCGTGTAAAAAGGACGCTTTACCTAGACGTGTTGAGAATGGATATCACACAAATACTGCCGAAAGGAGTTATGGGAGATGGTAAGTTTGAATTTTACTTGTTTTCAGCAGGTATTTTGATCAAAATAAGCGAGATTATTGATGTCTAGAAATTGTTTTTCAAAATTTTGAATTTTAGAATTAGCAGCATGTGATGGACTGAACTATAGTAGTAGTTTTGAAGCACGTGCCATAGTGTCTTCCACTCCAAAAATAGGGATTTTATTGAAATAATCCTCGAAAATAGTTCAATCCGCTTTGTCGCCACCTTCGACTAAAATCGCTAAATCGACAAAAATCATATTTGTCAAGTATATCTATTTCTATTTCTTTTTGCTATATGAGTGAATTCCCTCAATCACATTTTATCCCCGCTGTCTTGGCCTGCCAATTTTTTGCGAGGGAGAGGAGGGGGTAATTGTGCATCGTTAAATTGCATTATAGTTTTATTATTGCGCTATCAAAGGCATACGTAGCTGTTTATCTAAGCGTGTAAACCAGTGCTTAATGGTTTTCGGAGAAGTTTTGATGCAAGAAAAAAATCACTGTTGAGGAATCATGATAAGGCGCTAGTTTTTTCTTGATATTCCAATGCTACTTGTAACATCTAAGGGCAGTGAATTGGACCAAAGTATAGAGGTAAACTTATCTAACAGGGTGTCTCACCAGCATACGCTATGTAGATCTATCCCTCTATTTTCTTTATGTTGATGATATTTGTATTTTTGAGACACTGCTTATTGTACAGTGAGACTGGTAGCATCGTGAAAATCAGAAGCTAGACGAGTATAGTGTAAGTATGACGAACATATTACAAGATTTGAGTTGAGTGTGGAGAGCAGGGAGCAAGTAAGTTAATGCAATTATCCATGTTGTGAAGTCAAAATAAGCGAGGATCGGGTGGTCTGAACTTATTTTTCGAAAATTTTGAATTCGTTTTGGCATGCGATCGGACGCTAGTAGTTGTTATTGGGGTGTGCGCCGTAGCAAATTCCACTTCAAAAATAGCGATTTCATTAAAAAAAAACCTTGAAAATCTTATAATCCTTTTGCCGCCATCCCGTCAAAATCGCCAAATCGCCTCAAAAAATCATATTAAGTCTAAGTATTGCTACCTAAGCGGATTACCTCAACATTCAATCCTCTTTGACTTCGTGTACCCTTTTTTTGCGAGGCGGGAGGAATGAGGGGGGGGGGGGAGGAGAGAGAGAAGAGGGGGGAAGGGCGGACAGCGGCATTAAAGCTGTTTTTATTACGCTAACAAAAGCTTGCTTACTTCCTTATCATACACATAAGACATCGCTAAGTGTTTTGGGAAGATTTAATAGCGAAAAAAATCAGTGATATGGGCATCGTTGAGTGTTTTTCGCAGAGATTTAGCAGCGAAAGAAATTTTGATAAGATAGCTCAAGGTGGATTATTGTTAGTTCTTCGATATTTCTATGCTACTATCAGAATCTAAAGACATCAATTCAATAATAAAAGCATGTAAGCAAATAGATGGATGGACCAAAAAAAAATCCTCAACTGTCATAACATATGACATGTATATTTGATCCTTTATTTTCCATCACTTCTAACGATATCTATACCACTGAGAAAATACACTGTTTTGTATAGTATGAGTGGTATTCACTACCTCAAGGTTACAATTTTTGGAACAAAAACTACCTTTCCTGCAAATTCGATTTCTTTGTCGATTTTCTGTTATATGTGGGAGAACGCGGAAAGGCTTACGAAAGAAAACAGAGTTTTACAATTTCAAAATACGTATTCAATCCGAAACGAATATGTAGCATGTTGAATGTGTTCTAAAAATTTACAAATACCGCGGGCTATTGAAATGAAACTATTTTTGGCACAATACTGGGAGATTATTTTTTTGTTAACACTCGCTTTGCCAATTATTTGCATACCGTAATCGCACAGCGGTATGTAATCTACAGTAATCTTAGCTGCGCTGCAGTACACATCGCCTTGCATAAAATTTTCTTTGTCTGAAGACGCGAGAATGGGACTTTTTTTGGGGGGAGGGGGGGGGAGGAACACACGCACTGCGAAATTTTCACTGGTAGGCTATAGTCGTCTCTAATCCACAAAGGCATACTGTCACTGTTGCTGAACACACATTTTTTGATTTGATTTCTATCTCTGAATTGATGGAATGTCAGATTGCATTCCTAATTTTTCCTGTCATTTACTGCAGTCGCGTAGTTTACTTCCATAAATAAATGAATTCTTCTCAGTGTTTCAATTAGAATGGTTACGTGTTACTTTTTTCATTTATCAAAAAGGCGAGAAAAAGTTTGTCTTGGACATAGGGAAACAGGTTGCCGAATGTGTGTCTGTTTGAAAAATTTGGTGTAGCTGAGAAGTGCTGCTATTTTGGGTTTAAAGAGACTTTGAATTTGAACGAGATGTTGCAGCTTAGACAATTTTATCGGTATAAACTGATAATTTAGACAAGTAATTCTTAATCGGAAGTTTGGAGATTTTCTACTGACAGAAGTTGGAAGTTCAGAATTACTAACCAACTTCCGGGAGACTCTTTCTATGAGCATGATTCCATGAGTTTCGCTTATCTCGAACGTAATAATATGGTAATTCTACATTGCTGAAAAGACTTTAGGGAAAAAGTTCTTTGGAAATTTTTATTGCTTGTGGGCTGCTTATACCAGCATCACTTTTTCAGACTCTGTATATATCTCTGAAACTGTTAGCATAATATCATCGCAAAATTTTTACTAGATTTTTTTTGTTAAGCTTACAGCTTACGATGGCAATATCACTGAAAGATCCGTGTAAAACTAGTTGTAACGCTCAGCAACTACCCTATTCATAGTGTTTTTATCTATCTATCATTCATATCTCATGACAATTATTACCAGTTCCGTATTCGGCTGTCGATACATTTGCACGAATTTTTGACGTAAAGGGCTATCGCGTGCCCGTGCGCTCAATCATGTTAGATCATATGCCGGGCCATAACCACTCCACTTTGAAGTGCGGGACTTTGACACTTACGGGAAACCGTTGAGACTACGAAGATGCTAAGGGAGTAAGCAGCTTTTGCGGATGAGTGGGTCAGAAGTCTAGACTTCATTCAGGGTATTGGATGCATTGAAGCTTTGTTTAGAGGAGTTGGAAATGGGATCAAAGCAATTTCAAAGTGAAATGAAAGTAAAGCTTTTTAAGCGACATTCAAAACGTAAACAAAAAGCATTTTAATCCGCAAGTGCAAGCAAAGTTTACTTATATAGTGAAAAAACCATTTTCAGCCACAAAAATCCGCAAAGATCCTTGTTTGATTTGATTAACTTAATGCGTAAATGGGAAGGCGGGAAGTTCCGAAGATTTCTGCTATGCTCGGAACTTCCGACTAACTACCGCGCTACAATTAAATCCTTCCAAGTCAAACGCATTTGATCTCGCTTGCACTGATCAAAAATTATATTTAGCACTGCTTAGTTTCAGTACATTTTTTATTACAGGTGACTTCTTCCGACACCCTACTTGCAATTTATTAGGGCATCACGAATATCGTTCTCTTCTGCTCGCCGCTCATGCGCAATGGACAGCAAAAGAAGCGGCAAAATTGCTGCGTGCGGTTCAGTTCTTTGGCAAAAACGCTCATACCATCATGGTAATTAAACTTCTCCAATTGCGATCACAATTCATTGATTCTCCTTGCAGATCGATTCATCGATAGCTGAGCTTTGTGTGGCAGGACAATGTACGACAGACATACCGGCATGGTTCGCATTCCAGGCCGCAGCCGGTGGTACCGATCCAACGTCGGAGTGCGATGGGATTCAGGCTAGTCAAAAACTTCCATCTTCTTCAAAAGTATGCTGTTTACATCTCTCTATTTTCAGACCCCAGGATGGCTCCAAAGTGAAGCGAAATTCAACATGTCCACATATCTTAGTCAGTCTGATGGAGATTTACCGCAATGGAACCCGACAACGCAACGTATTCCATTAGGGCCGCTCTTCCCGAAAGCAAGAGAGGTACTTTCCATGATTGTCTATATAGATTCAGAAAGTATTGAGAAGAAAATGTTTTATAGAAGAGATATTGCACGTTTTCTACAGTATTATATGAATTGGTCTTTAAATGAATCTAGCTATTTCGGCTCTTCTTGGCTTTTTTCCCTTTCCGTCTTCACAAACTTTTGCTGTGCTTATTGCCAAATTCGTCTCCAAAATTTGTCGGCTAACACAATACTCTTTGAAGTGCTTGTTGGAGGATTTTTTTGCACAATTTGAAAAAATAAAAGAGAGCGAAAATTATCAAGTCTTTTGAAATTGATACATCTATTGATCATGTCGAATGATGTCATATATTCTTACGTGTCCAAAAATCAACTAAGCAGATTTTATAGAGGACTAGCTGGCTTACCCGGCTCCGCCGTATGTTCCGAATAGAAAATTCCATTTATTTATTTATTTATTA
>CATQJL010000001.1:70227843-70327501 GCA_958299035.1 Cylicocyclus nassatus
GAAAACAAAAACTACAATAATTTTATCTTCAAATATAGTACTAGGCTGTTGCATAAGTTCTGTCCGATTTGAATTTTTGAGTTTAAAATGTCATAACTTCTTTCAGAGTCAACTTTTTTCCAAGGTCTTAGTTTCTATGTGTTGAGCAGTCCCTTGGCTAAAAAATGCATATTGAGATCTGCGCAAATCTTTGTTAAGGAAGAACCAAGAATGCAAAAACTTCGCAGCGTTTTTCTTCGAATCTGTCTTTTTTGACATGGTAACGCTCCCTTATGAAAATTGATAGGCATCTTTTCTAATAATGGATGGATAGAGAAATTTTCGTAGATTATTATGCAACATAAAAGAGCCCATAGGGTTTGCGCTGCCGAGAGATTTTCTTGACCGAACAAAAAATTAGCCACTTTTTGACCTCGCTTCAGCACATGTGTGCATGCCTATTTATGAACTACGAACGTTTTACAACTGACGTGAGCGCCGAAAAGGAATTGGTGGATGGGCCCTGTTAGCTCTTGCTTTGCCCTAGCACCTCCAACTTTGAGCTTGTCGATTACTTCTATTCGCAGAAAGTTATTGCTTGTAAAACATCTATACCAAAGATTTATGTTCGAGGATAAATTTCACTAGCAAGACGTATTCTTCATGGGACCGAACTTCTGCATATACTAGCATTCCATACCCTTATTCCGAAGCCAATGAAAGAACCTGACTTGAAGGGCGCATTGTGGAGATATCCTCGCAAGGACATATTTCTAGGGATAGAACGTACCTCGGCCACTTAGAGATTTTAGGCCTGTGATCTCCGTACACTAAGAATTTTATTGAATTCTGGTATGCTTTAGAAAGCGCAAGGAAAGCACTTTTCAATGATACCAACCGTATCGAATTAGAGATGAAATTCTCTTAGAACAGCTGCTTCAAACATGAGGCAAAAAAATCGGACAGAACTTATGCAACAGCCTAGTATAAATCAGAAAGAAAAGAAGTCTATCAGAAAGAGGAGTAAAAGTTGACATTGCATTATTGCGTTATTGCCTTTTGTTTATTCTATCCAATTTATCGAAGCTAGCCCAAGTTGAAAACGGTTTTTTAACAAATAGCCAAACTGGAGATGGGTGAAAATCATGGTTGGAAAGCCCTGCTGATTATTGAGTGTGCGTTGCGGGAATCTGAACAAGAATATAACCATTGGGAAGAGGAAAGAATTCTGCGTCGGATAGTATTTATAGCGTTTCGTTTGTCTTCTTCATTCTAAGTGGTTCGAGCATGGGTCTGCGACCTAATATTTACAAAAATAAGCAAGTCATTTGCACATTTTTATAACCTATGTAGGTAAGTTTCACCCCTCCCCCGCCTCCCCCCCCCCTCAATCCGCCACTGGTGTCTAGCCATAATATATCCTAAAGATTCTCAAAGAAGTAGCAAGATAAAACATGGACATAGACAGTATCCCAACAACCCGTCCCCCTCCCCTCTCCCCATATTTTGATATTATACTTTATACCAGTCCAAAGCGCCGCTTCGCGGCGCTTTGGACTGGCTGTGTGTGCGAAGTAGGATATGTTTGAAAGTCAGAACCTTTGGAGTTTTGTGCCGTACGTTATCCTAATGAAAGGTACATCATTAACACATTGAGGACCGTGCAGATTTTTGGTTGTGTGCCTTCTGGGACCAACTCAGACAATCGCTGGGGGCAGGCGGGCACCGGAAAAATAGATTGCTGATTTCTTGCACCCCGCTCGCGTATTTTTTGCAAAGCAATCAGGACTTTTCGGAAGACCGCTTGCTGAGTCAGCGGATTTTTGAGAGACCGCCTGTTGAATTTTTTTCGCTCTTATCTTTTGCAGATATATTGCTGAATCTCTGAGGAATCGAGAACTCAGCAAGCGGTCTTCCGAAAAGCCCTGATTGCTTTCCAAAAAATCCGCGAGCGGGGTGCGAGAGATCAGCAATCTATTTTTCCGGTGCCCGCCTGTCCCCGGCGACTGTCTGAGAAGGCCTTTTACGGAGCAGCCTACATTTTTCAAATATGATTACGCATACTGCGATCTGCAGTACATCAACAGTAGATCTGAAAGGCTGACAAAACACGTAGAGGCCATCCCTAGACTCAGTGCAAAAGAAAGCTCGTGGGGTGAATCTATTCCAGGATAGTAGTCATTTTAACAAAGTTCAAGCCTTGACACACATGGTGTGTCAAGCGGTCCCACGCGGTAGTCGTTGCTTGACACACCATGTGTGTCAAGCGGTCGTCAATGTGTTAATCTTTAGGCACACGTACCATGTAGGGCGTAGTTAAAAGTTAGCTCCCTAGCGTACAAACTTCCAGAGAACTCAAATGCTCTTTAGCTAATTCCGGCACAAACATCTGCAAGTCCCATCCCACTCTTGTCAGAAACCTACAATCCTTCTTAAGCACGATTTTTTCAGTAAAATGCAAGTGGATGTTTGCCTGCCTCCTACAGACTTTTCTATCCCTGTCTATCTATGTCTGTCTAGTACCTCCCTCCCGCAACTATATAAAAAGCAGTGAACTTGATTATGTTCATATTTCTCGTTTTCCCGCTATCCCTGAAGCTTTCACCCATCTCCCCTCCTCCTCCTCCTCCTCCTCTCCCCTACCCCTGAAGTTGTTTTCTACTTCTGCTGCTGATTAGAGGAGAAGAATAGAGCAAGGCTAGAATTACTGAAACTTTTTGGTAGCGCCTTCTATCAAATTTTTTCCTATTCTGAAGTTTCTCCTTAGAAAAAAGTCAAACTCCTTAGGTCTTCGGTCTGGTCATAATTTCGGGATATCTTCCACATATTGACATTACTGCAATGTCAGAGCTTCACATTTGGAATATTTTATCTACCCCTGCCATGAGTTTCCAACGCGTATTACAGAGAATTTTCTCCAACCGACTCTTCAAGATCGGGCAAACTGCTCTTATCCTTTCCCGAGTTGTTATAGCACACTCTTCGGATTCTTCAGTGTAAAAAAATTTGAGCAACTGGAATCCACGTTTTAAAACTCCGGGCAGCCCTTCTTTTTCTCTGTTCTCCATGCAACGAATTTCTTTTCGCAAAACTCTCCAAATTCCCCATCTCCCATTTTTGGAAGGCGGATAATACTTGACACACGGTGAATGCAACAGCCGAGAAGCATTTTGTAAATGGGAGCTTCAAAGCTGAAGTATAGAGTTAACAAAAAAATCAAAGGTTCAAAAATACAACTGAAGTAAACGCACAAATTTTTATTTGAAAATCGCTTTCTTACCAAGTCTGTTGATGAAGCCAGAATCAAAACATTGACTACAATACTCAAAACTTTAGCCACGCATATATTTGCTACAGCGGATGTTAATTTTGAAAGCGAAATTAAATGGAATGGTGCGCGTTGATGCAATGCAGTTGGAAGGAAACTATAACAAATCGGCAGAAATTCTAACAGATTTGAGATCGTGTGTGTCGATGGTTTGGAAGCCTAACTGAAGTAATGAGAGCTAGACCAATCAGTCAACATGTATTCTAGACCGTATTGTACCACAGCCATCATCGTGACTTTTGGAAGCTTTGAGTGTTGTTTACGTATTCGAATGCAACGGGTCGTCTGGCGAATGCCAAGGATCATTTCTTGATCGCTCTTTGGGGCGCATATACAGGCATGTTTACGTGGACATACAGACGCGCTGACTCACATGGGGGTGGTTGCGCTTTATATAGAGTAGGATAAGGCGGAAGCACCCCCATCTGACGTCGTCAGTCGGGCCAGAGGTGTAAACAGGTATGTCGTTTTGTGCCGGTGCGAGCGTACCGAGCTGATGACTCACAGTGGTAGTGATACCTGTCTTAGACGATGTTGATCAAATGGCATAACCCAAAAAGGGAATCGCTAACGACACTCATATGCCAGCGGCTGTATCGATTAAGATTTCCACTGATTAATAGCTTCATTTCGAAAAATCAAGCAGGTTTGTCAAATAGTTTCACATTGTCTCACCACCATTAAATTATTGGTACCCCGGCTTCGCTGGAAAAAAAACAAACTTATCATTGAGCTCAAAAGTTCCACACAAGCATGCTTCTATGAATATTGTCCCGCGACATTTGCTTCTGCTTCTTAATTTTTGCAAAAGAAATACCAAAAGTTATATTATATCAAATGTGTCACCTAATAAACTCTTCTTTAGAGTGAAGATGTCGTCTGAGCCATTAGAACGTAGAACTCAGTTCGATTAATTCGAAATGAAGAGCATCGTACTATCAGCTAAAACGAACGGATGAACAACCATCTGCAGACCTGAGCTGATTATTCCTCCTACATACCATTGAGGAATCTGCCAAAGATACCATAACTCTAGAAATTTCTAAAATCAAATGTTTTCTGATGAATGCTGGATTTTTGAAAGACAGTTGAAATATTTCTGCGGAGTAATTCGGATTTTACAATCATCACCAAATAGACATATGGTAGTGGTATGGTAGTGCCTCTTTTAGCGAATATGGTAAAATAATATAACAAACTGTAGGCCTTTTCATTTACCAATTCAAGCCTTTTTTGATTATATTCGAGAAATGATCCAATACGTAATTCATGCAATTTGTGGTTCCTGAAAAATGATTGAAAATTTTTGCTGAATGATTTGATTTTTAGAAAGGCCGCTGTATTAGTGCCTCATTGGACAAAAAAAAACATGTGCGCCCAACCGTCTATCCACTCGACTCTCCCTCTTTTACTTGAGCAATGATACAAAAGTGAATATTCTGCTTAGTGCTGTTCTTTTTTGGAAACAAATCCAGCTTTTTTCTCTCTTTCACTTACTGTCACAAAACATTTGTTGCTTTCACCGTTGTGTGTATGCCGTCTTGAATGGTACTAACTCATTTTTACAACTTCTGATTCAAGTGTACAAATACTGCTGAACAATTGACACAGTGCAGCAGCAATTGTAGACGTGATATTTCTGTTCTATTCAAGAAATCCATCATCTCAGTCTTTTGCACAGCTTTTGATCGCGAGCGCAGAAGCAGTAGAGTTTCGGGCCACTTTCGGTTATGACTATTAAGAATAGGACGTTCTAAAAGGGTCTCCAAAAACGAAAGCAAGGGGTTTTGAAGAGTTGGGACCAAGAAAATTTTGTGAGGAAAAATTGTAAAAATTGTAATTTTTGAAAAGTTGGGAAAGAAAGAGAATGTACGCAGAATTCAGATAACTATTCTCATAGTGTGAACGGTGATTAGAACCTTGTAATAGTGAAAAATCCGATTACGCATGGATTAGGATGTTGAGAGCAGTCCCTGTGTGGGAGAGTAAAGGGTAGGGGAAAATTTTATGAAATAATTTTTTGAGGAACAATACCATAGGTGAACAGACACGAAATTAGTTGGAAGTGCGGTTAACCTGCATTTGGTCAGAAAGTTCTAAGTGGACTCTGAACAGCGTTGGAAAATTCTTGGTAAAAGCAAAAGCTATTTTAGTTAGGTGAGATACTTTGAGGTAATGCATTGCAGTGAAACTCTAGAGGAAGGGAGACCCGAAGGCTAGAGCTAGACTGAAAAGTACATGAGGGGATTTGAGGAACATTGGAAAAAAGTTGCAAAAAGAAATGGAGATTGACAAAAAAATCCTACTAAAACCTCCCTTAGTTTCTGTTTCCTTCTTTCACCCTATTCTTCAAGAATTAGGGAATCAAATGGAGAGGATATGGGTATGGCAAGGATAGAGAAAGCCTGTGGAGAAAGGCAAGCATCTATTGGCACGTTTGTTAAGAAAAACATGGCCAGAAGGATTCTGGATCTCTGAATAGGGAATCATAAGACAAGGGGATGTGTAAGGCCGAGTTAGCTAAGGAATGTTTGACTTTCTTTCGAAAAAAAATTGCAGCTGTGAACCAACTTTTGATCGCTTTTTTAAAAGGTTGGAAGGTCGTTTATATACTTTCGGCAAAAAAAATCACGCCACAAACTTCAGATCCAAACTTCACATGCTCTACTTTACACAAACAGCCAGTCCAAAGCGCCGCGAAGTGGCGCTTTGGACTGGTGCTATTATACTCGATAATATTCAAAAGTAATTCGTAATCTTGAAATTGACCATAGTTTAAGAAAATATAATTCAAGTAGTAACAAAGTCTACAGGTCATTCGTAAATCGACTGTTAGAATTTCAAAAGACCTTTGAATGTTATAACAAATTTCGAAATAATTTTTCGAGGTTTCTGTTGACACAATAAAAAGAAATAATTTGAAAAACACTCCCTGGTATCATCGCTTTTTTGCTAAGAAAGATCAGCTCAACCTGAGATTTTCGCTATTCTTCCGTATATGCCCACCTTAATAATCCTCACTGGACAGATCTCTAGATATATGATTTTTAGAGAGGAAGTCGTAGAGTAACAAATTTCCAGTAAAAGTGCCTAACTGACAGCCAAACTTGGGAAATCTGTCAGTAAGGGCGAGTTCGCGGCCTCTTTGGAAGCTCTATTTATCTAGTGGTAGCTTGTACCCATAACTTCAGCGCAGGAGGCGCTATATAATAACGATGATGCATAGTTTGAATTTTATCTCCGCGGAGACTAGGGATGACGGGCTGGGATAGCCATTCTTCATTTTGTATTCGAGGGGGACACCACTATAACTCGGAGAAAATGCGGGGGCTCCGTCTTTGGGAGCCCATCTATAAAACTTCCCGGCCGTTTTTTAGTTTAGTCTCACGCAATTTCTCCTCTTTCTCCCCCCCCCCCCCCTCATTTTTCCCTTCTCTTTATTACTGCAACGTGTGTGATAGTCACTTGGCGGCTATCTGGACCTGGTTAGGGGCTGAAAAGGCTAGAAAGGGGGTAAATAGGGTGAAAAACCCGATTTTCGCTTATTTTCTTTGATTTTGGTCGTGATGCGAAGTGGAAAGTAGGCGGAGCTTGTTTGGAGAAGTTGTAGCTGTATAAAAGCACTGTAAATAAGCTTATTATAGAGTTTTTCGGATTTTTCGCTTAGTTTTTCGCTCATTTTACCGATTTTCGGGATTTCGAAACCTCCAGAATACCGACTTTATTGATTTTTTGTCAATTTTCGGGATTTCACAGCCCTCTGAATATCGATTCTACCAATTTTTGAGGATTTGGTGACTCACTAACCTACGAAATATCGATTTTTCGCTTTTTGGTTATAGACTGCAAGCCCCACTCACTTATGATGTTGCTGTACAATACCGCTCACGGAATGTGCAAAATTTCCATGAATATCGCGAAATTCCGAAACTCCGCGAAATTCCCGGAATTTCGCGAAACTTCGCGACATTCCCGGAAATTTTGCAAGTTATGTGGGTGGTATTGTAGAATGTTAAATAGCAAAATACAAGTTCGCAATGTGTGAAGAGCTAAGGCGAACCAGATAGGCAACAACTTTGAAGGAAAGGTACGATTTGAGTGTAACCAGGTAGAGCTGTTTAACACTAAATTAACACACTGAAGCATGCTATCCGAGATAGAAGTTTTGTACCAGAAAAAGCCAGTTTTGAACACAACACTTTTCAAACAAGGAACAATATCAAACCGCTTGATGGAAGTTTTGTGGCAGTCTAATTGAATTTGGAACAAGGTCTGAGGGGAAAATGTAGTGCTAGTAACATGTAGGACCGCGAAAAAGATGTGTGTTTGACTCGATGAGATGTAAGCGAGATGAGTCGTGAAGTCAAAAAGTCGATATATTGGTCAGTTGCCGAGCTCAGGTTAGTATATCTTACTGCAGCATTCAAAAGCGCCAATCAGATGAGCTCCCACGGTTCTATTCATATTGGGCCTTCTCATGCCTTTTTATGAGGACCGAAACTTGAAATTGGAAAAGCTTTTTCTATTAAAGCTCATTGTGGCAAGTGTGGGTGCTCCGGCGCTAATCCCGTCGTGTACGATAAGAAGCACCATTGTATGCAACAGGAATACATTAGTATGCAACAAGGAATGTATTCGTCCCAGCGTATGCGACAGGGCTTGTCGCTTGCACCAGGAAATCCTGTCTTATGCAACATGGGATCCTGTTGTATGCAGCAGGAAAATTGTGGCACGCAACTGCGCTTCTAAAAAGTTTGGGTCAGGTTGAAAACATTGAAAATCAAAAGAGATATCAAGCAACAACTCTTTTTCTGTTATCTGTTCATGTTATCTTGCTTACTGTACACTTTAGCTTCCCGCATTAGCGTAGACGGTTTTAGTTCTGAAAAATGTTAAGCATGAAGCAATGCTCGAGTGAAACTCTCCATTTACTAGATTGTCCCTAAAATTATTCCGTTTCCTTTTGAAAACCTGTAACTTCTTGCTATCTAAACGATTTGCTTCTTTCTATTATTACTATTATTTTACTAGAATGAAAAGTTCTTCCTCTTTGAAAATTTTTCTTGATGAGCTTCTAATACACATACATTGCAGAGGTACAAAGAAAAAAAGAAGAACATTTAGGTTGTGGATGTTTTGAGGGGTCGCCAAAACTGTGAAATGCTGCACAAAAATCTGATCTTCACCACACAAGTTTTATGGCCTACTCTTTGCAAGAAAAATGTGTGCTCCTTGGGTTCTTTTTGAAAAGTTATGTATCTCCAAAAAAGTGACAAATTAATCAATCTTGATGTTTTCTGTTGTTCTCACAGAGACTTTCAAACACCACGAACTTTTTTTTCGATTGCAAATAGTAGGTCGTAAAACTTATGTCTTAATGATTACAGATTTTTCTCCACTTTTCAGATTTTTGGCAATTAACATGGTCAAATCCTGATTTTCTTCTTTTTCACCTTTTTTTTGCAGTGAGTGCCAAATGAAAGTTTACCGAGATACTACCACAAACAAAAGCGTCTTTTTCTAATAGAATTTAAAAAAGCAAATCCTTAAAGGTAGTAAAAAGTTCCAAATTTTTGAAAAATGACCGACAGAACTTTCAGGACATACTAATATTAAACCACGAAAACATGTTAATAGAGGATCGAAAATCTATCTTGTATTTTCCGTCTTTGCACACTATCTACGAAACTAACGATTATTAGACTGATTTTACCGAACATCAGAGGTGATCAGAGAGCAAGTAGCAATCAAATTCAATGAAGCAACACCCGCACAAGACATATATGGCAATTATGACTCTGTAGAAAATTAGCGTCGGTTCAAAACTCAAGATTTTACTCGCAAAGAACAACTATGTGTCAAGCGACTGAACACCATTGAGGAAAAATAGCAACATTTGCTGAAGACTAGTTCTAATTGGAATTCTTTTTGCAAAAGCTGCAGTGTCAATTGAGCAGCGGGTGACTCATACCCTTTGAGCAATGTGAAGGTCGAGAAAACGTTGTACGTGTTCTTCAGCTTTTCATCAATGACTTCTTCTCGTTTGCAGTTTTCAATTAAACAAGTATTAGATTAAACTCAAATGTTCAAATGTTCTGTCGCTTTGATTTTGAAAAATTCATGACTGCTTTCTGTGTGAATATGTTGACTTAGAAAAAGTACCACCGAACAGAAATTCATCCAGTTTTCAAGAGTATCTCTAAGACTCCTTCACAAGTGATTCCGAAGATAAAAATTAGAAAATGAAAACCACTTAAAGTCTAAATTTTGGAAAAAATCGTCAAAAATCTGAAACGCCGGAGAAAAATGTGAAAGCATGTTTTTCAGAGGTATGAAAAAGAAAAACAGAAAATGAGAACAACGCAAAAAACGTCATTTTCGCTTTTTTGGCATTTTCACGAAAATCATAACTTTTTATAGAAAAGCATCGGCACATACTTGGCACCACTACAAATAGCAGGTCACAAAATCCCTAAAACATGCTCTCAGTTTTAGCAGTGTTCCACATTTATTACATTTAATTCGAAAGTGGGACTTTGAGTGGCTTTCAATTTCTAATTTTTGTCTGTAGAGTCATCTGTTTTCAAAGAGCCGCAAAGATGTTTCTAGAAATTAGATGAATTTTTCTATCAACGATTTTATCAATATCAGTTAATAATTTTTGTAAGCAAATATGCTCACAAGGGAGGGAGCAGTTATGAACTGTTCAAAATCAAAGCGACATTACTTTTGATCCAAACTACCCTATTTTCAGGTGTAAACCGCACTTCTTCGAATTTTCAAGTGCTCAACGGTCTCACTGTGTTTCGAAAAGCGATTCTTATGCCGCACGATTCTCTCACGCAATATGCAGCACAATACAAAATTCTTTGGTTGCGAAGTCCTTCGGCCTGCCTGTGTGTTCAAAATTAGAAAAAAATCCCTCGCCTCCTGTACTCGCGAAATTGGGGTAGTAGCCATGAGTTTTTGAAAATGGTGCAAACGAACAAAACTTGTTGAGTAATAAGAGCACAGTCACAAAACATTCTTTGAACTCTCTGTTAGGCATACAATCAGGGCATACATGTAGAATATGTTATAAATACCATGACCTCCACAGTCGAACGCACGTCCCACTTGAAAATAATTTTACATGACCGTTCAGAGATATGTAGTCCTAACTTGTCACTAAATAATTACTTTAATATCTTACTTCCTTTACCTCAGAGTCTTCTATTTGACCCGATTACAGATGTGTCCATTATAGCTTGGATTTCTAGCTTCAAGCCTGTGTTTCCACCAAAAAACAAAAACAAGGGGTTTGCTTTACATTGATAGGATGCTAATCTCGTCTGAATGATTTTTTTAGAATGTGGCTTTCACAAACTTCACTGCCTAAAAAATGTGAAAAAAAATCCAACGCAGTGTTTGAAGTGCTAAAAAGTAGATTTACAAGAATCTTGCAGAAATAAAACTCGGTCGTCATAACCTTTGAAATGAGCTTTTCTAGTGCTTTTGAACTACGTGTAAAAAACCATGTCTTCCAGCATAATTGCAAAAGCTAAATTTATTGGGAGCTAGAAAAGTAAGCTTTTCAGATGGACTCCAAGTTTAATATGTTGGAAAAAAGCATTCAGCGTTATGATTCAGGAGTTTGCAACTAGTAATACTTTACTTATGCCTAAAGTCATTTACCCATTGTGGCTATGGAGCCTTTACAGTGACTAGACTGCAATGAATATATTAGTGTCGCAAACTTCTCAGAAATCAAATTAAAAATGTTTTGGGCACCGTAGCTGGCGAACATGTCTCGCATTTTCTAAAAATGCTTCTCACTTTCCCTCTTCACTCTTAATTTTGCGTTACTTGATCGCTTTGCAAGAGGAGAGAAGTATTGAAAAAACTAACAATGGTAGTGATTAGCGAACAGATGTAGTTTTGCATAATCAAATTGTGCAAATTTGCAAGTGTTTCAAGTCTTTTTTCAACGATTAGAACTAACTTCTAGATCTTTAACAACAATTTGACAATATTTTTAGTTCAAGAAAGTACTGATTCTAGAAAGTCAGACAGATACCATTTGCAAGTAGCATTTTCACGACGCTTTTTGTTTTCTTGTTCTGTTTGTACACTCTTGTGTATTACATAAGTAAACAAATAAACAAGTAAATAAATAATTCAGAAAAAGGCGCAAAAATTCTTGAAATATAGAAGTTTATACAGAGCAAAAAATGTGCCTCACTATAACAGCCCTAAATAGCAAGCTACAGGATTCCTTTCAGAATTTTTATATTGCTAGCCAAAGACCAAATGCCCAAAAGTCTATTTAAGAGGCCAGCCGATCAAAATTAGCTGGTCACCAAAGGTTTGCAACAAATGATTCTATTACAGCCGTTGTGCAAATGGCAGGCGAGGCGGGGGAGGGGTTCGCGCAAAGAATGCCCCATTCCTAGAACTAGCAAACATTCTTGTCTCCGATTCATAAATGCTGCACGAACGGACTTAGTGATTTTTGGTCTACCCTGCTAACCAGACAACATCCGCAGAGACTATTTATCTCACGCATCCACTGAAAGTTTGAATTTGCAACGATAGACAGCCGGGGTCAGCGCCAGGCGCTTACGCGCAGTCGCGCGGGGGTCGAATATCAATGCGAATTAGGTTGAAATTCCTTGACCAAACAAAGCTGCTGGGTGCTTCAACTTTTGCTCCGAGCGCGGAATTCCCATCAGATCTCCGAGCCGGGGCATGCTCGTTTGTGATGACGCTCGGCAAATAACATAGGACTCTCGCGTTCGGAGATGAGAGATTGAATTAATGCCCGTTGCTGGTTGCATGGAGCAGATCACGACGTTCAGCCATTGTTATGCCATCGCTCCGGATTTGGAATGACTTTTTTGGTTACGATGAAGAGTGGGTATCGGATATAATTCGTGCCTGAAGCAAGTATCGCCACGTAGAAAGTGACGAATGTTTCATGGCGCATAATAGTTCGAAAGGGAAAATGAGAAAATTTTTTTAAAACATTAACAGTTTTTGAAATTTTTGAATAATAACAAAGCGATACGATATAACAAATGAATGTATAAATTTTAGCAGCCGATTTTTTGGCTCTCTGTATCGTTTCACTCATATGGGAGTGATGTTTTGCACTAGTAAATAGTCAAATAGAGCAGAGCGGAAAAGTGGTTAGAAGAGGCCCTTTTAACCCGTGGGTAAGACTCCATTCTGCGGGATCAGCGACACTACGGCGTTAATACCGTTTTGGAGAATGGCCTGGTTCCTACAAAGGGCAAATAATCAGTAATTTCCTTGGTTATAGTGTAAAGTGAGAAGGGGGCATACTCGCACATTGAGAAGCTCAGTTATCCGCTTTACCCTATGCTAATGCGTTCACCTTTTTAGGCATTTTCCGCGAGCGGTCAACTAACTTTTAGCTTTGACTTATTCTAACGAGCAAGGATTGAAAAGAGGAGCATCAGGTGAAGGAAAATCCTTCGCGGTTACTCCGCCGGATTCTACACGAAAGTCAAAAATGCCCACTGAGTCAAATCAAATTCGCAATCCTTGGAGCTTGTGGGCAAGAAGTAGTTATGCACCTTCGTCAGTGAAGCAATATCTCAAAGTACATATACATCTGAAACTAACAAAGCCTCACGCAAAGTAGGATTTCTGCATCGTAGACCGTTGCGTATGAATTAATTCAGATACAATACCCTTTTCCAGAGCATTGTTAATGCGCTCACCTTCTCAGTATTTTACCAAGTGGCCCTACTTGACATTAGGGATAAGCGCAAAGACACAAAGTGCCACCTTGAAGGAACAAAAGCAAACTTTCTAGCTCATTGAATGGTGGCGAAATCAACACTCTAATGTTTGCAGACAATCTTTTCTTTCTGTTTACATTTTGAGCAAAAAGAGAGGGGAGAATCCCGAACTGCGTATGCGTCATCGTTTCATGGCCCATTACGTGTACTGAATGAAAAACAACGCAATATTTCGTGTACACATAGTCTCCGATTTTCCCTTTTAATTGCTTACACGGATTTTTCTAACTTTGCAAGTCTTTTTCATAATCTGAGAGTTGCTTTCTCAAGCACTCTTCAATGACCATCAATCAACTAGTTCGTATGCAGTGGAACTCAATAATTAGGTGAGAATCTCATCTGCGAATAAATACGGCTGCGGTTTGCAGAAGGGCCATGGTGCATTCGCGGGAGATTACTTATCCAACATAAGAAAAGTTCCTAACATGAACACGCTTTGAAGTTCTTAACTTCAAAGCGCACAAACGGATTCAGGTGGGCTTCAAAAACAAGCTATGGAATAGCTAACCTTGAAAGATCCACGGTTACAGTAGGGAAAAGGGAGGGAGCTAAACATTTACAATGCCTAAATTTCCCCAGATTCAGTGTGGTGAAATAGCTCACGTAATACAGAGTTCTTCTTCATACATTGTTTGAAATGCAATAAATCTGGATGCTTCATTCTTCACTCAAAAATATCTGCGTAGTTGCTGAGTTTAAATTTCTTGAAAATATGAAAGAGAGAAGCAAGCCTCCGTCTTTTCAAAGTACTGAAAGCCGTGTACTTGCGCTCATCAGTTCAGGCTATAACATGAGGTTGTCCCATAGGTCTTTTCATATCGGCGAAAATCAGCTAAGCTCACTTTTCTAAATAAGAGCTTGAGCGATTATGTGATAGAGCAACGCAACCTCTAGAAGATGTGACCTGTGTAAGAACAGTCCAGCACAGCTTTTACAAAAACAGTAAGAATTTTATTTTCTTATTTTCTAGCAATGGAATAAACACAGCATTTGTATGTGTGAAAGTTTGAAGTGGAAATCATATGCTGGAACAAGTTAGAAGTTCGTAGGATTTTTTGGGCGAAGATTTGTTTTCTTCCAATTTTTTGATATCGGACTCTGTGTGGATCACACGTGGTGTGATCCACACAGAGTCCGATATCAAAAACCTCGTTTGAACCTCGTCTTATACAGATTGCTTTGCTTTGCTATCGAATGGTATCCCGATTTTACCATGAGAAATGATTATGGCAGTAAGGAATCAAATATGAAAAGACTTATGTAACAGCGTAGTATTGAATGGTAGCAAGAATGGAATCTCACAGAAATCTACAAATCATTTAGTGCTGAGATAGCTTGGTTACGCTTGCGATGGTCTTTATAGAGCAAAAACCACGCTACCTTTGCCACTTCTACACAACAATAGTTATATAATGTCAGTACTTAGGTTTATGCATGGTATAACTGTCCTCCTTCGATCAAGCGAAAGCGCATGATTGGTTGTAAAAGAAATCAGCATAAAGTAGCACAAAATCTGGACTTTGATGTCGTTCACATACATATTATACCCTAGCGTGGACGAGTAAACTTGTTAAAGCACAAATGAGGTGCAGTGAAGCGATGCTACAAACAAATCTATCAGACTGTAGAGAGAGTTCCAACAATAGCAAAATCAAGTACAATATGTGAAAAATAAGTTTGAGTATGATGTGCTTGGTTCTGCCACTAATATGTTCGAAGTGAGATTGCTTTCACAAATTTGTTTTTGTACAAGGGAAGGATACGTGATTGAAGTGGCGTTTCCTTATGAAATGTATATGCACTATCTTAGAGCACCCGTCCCTCCATCTTTCGATACCTGCAAAGCTTTTCTGGTAGGGAAGTTATGGTAATTTTTTTGAAACAAAAATTTGACGTGACAATAAAACCATAAAACCATCCAGACAGCCTGTAAGCTCCAATGAAACCAGGATTAGCGCCATGGCGCTTTATGCATTAAATACCCTTAATATAATAAAATTATGCTAGTAATTACCCCTTCCAAGGGCCGGAAAGATTTCAACACCCATTTTCATCTTAGCCAAACCCTTAAATTCTTTGCCTCAAAAATTCCTAAAACTTTCTTCCCAGAAGCTCTTTTCAAATATTGAAAGCAGGTTTAGAATCAGCGTTGCGACCGAGAATCCTTCCCTTGTTAGAAAACTTCATCTACGAGAAAATGTTGAGTAGTGCCTCTTTCGTAAGACCTTACAGTATATTAACAAGCTAGTTATAGCAGTCTGACAGGATCGTTCATGGAGTTGTCCTTATAAAATCTTCTTTGATATCAATGTCACAAATGGAAAGGAACAGATTTCTTCGTGCAACGCCCAACCACACCATTTCTCAATGATGACCTTGGAAAAAACCCTCCTCAAAAGTTGTTCTGAAACAGTCAAGAACTTTGCCACAAGGCATAACAAGAATTGTTCTGTACGTGTTGTTATAATTTTGCTGAAATTTAGAAGGTAATAAATCCTTTTGTTGAATAAATGGAGATGATTGCTCAACAGTAGCATTTCCTATATCAAAAGCCAGTATCAATTTTTTCAGCTCTTTCATTAACTTATAATGGGATATAATACATTCACGCTTTTTTGCCTTTCAAGCATTCAAATCCAATATTTAGCTGCTCAATTTATAATCAAAATCATACCTATTGAAAAGAGATTATGTGCAGTTTCAGTAGGAATGAAGCACTACGACTCGAACTAAAAAGACTGCTGCCTATTATAGGTGTCCTCATTTGAGAAGCCTAACAGCTTACAACAGGAATTCGAACACAACTTTGCACCGAATGACATCAACGTTCGAAATAAATAATTAATGGTAGGATGTCAAAGATGATATCAGAATGTTTGGAGTGAGATATAAGCTTCAGAGTAAAAAAAAGACTTTATTACAAAACTTGCTCCTCCTCCTTAGAGCTGGCCCTTCGAGGATAAAAAAACCCGGAAAGGCAGAGGCGAGCGCAGAATTTCAAAATGAGTAGCTTAATTTCAACGATGAAAATTCAGGCTAAAATATTAGCCACCCTGCATGACGTATGAGTAATACTGTTAGTTCTTTACCCCTCAGGTCACGTGAGTAGATCTATCAGTTTTATCTGGCGGAATGCCAGTACTATTCCGCCCCGGGCATCTAATCAGCTGATGTGTCAAGCCGTATTTGCTTCCTCATTGGAGCGGATAGAGCAAAGAATAGCAGCGAGTAGCTTAAACGGATAGTTTTATAAAATCTAAGCTTGAAAAGATAGAATTGAGCTTTTGTGGTGATCTATAGGGTAGATCCTACGTAGCTTCCCAGGATCTACGGATTTAGCGGGATCAAAAGAAACAGAAGATGTAGCCAAAGCAGCATTGGTCTCGATACTATCATATTTCGCAATACTATCATATTTGCTCTTCCTGATTATAAAACTAGACTAACCATGCTAGGACTCAAAAGCTTATATCACAGGAGGTTATTAGCTGACATATTGCTGGCATACAAGATCTTCAAATCTGAAACACGTTTGAGATTTTCGGACTTCTGTATTTTACGTCCCACTAGTATTATATTATTATATTCCCACTAACTGTGAACAATACAGAACTGTTTGCCGGACCCTTTCTCATCATCTACAACGTTTTGGGATTACAAACAAAGGAAAATGGCGAAGAATAATAACATGCGCGCTTTGTTTAATATGATGAGTTATCGTATTTCCAAATCCAAAGTTGGTGCCACCATTTTTGATGATGACGGGCACACCCTACTCTCATCTTTAGACAAGGCTAATGCTTTACCTGAATGTTTCGCAAGTGCTTATACTAGCACTTGCCTGAACTTTCCCAGATCGACTCTTTAACCGGTAATGTGTTTCCCAACCCAGTTTTCTCTCACGGTGAAGTATACAAACTCTTAAAAGCGATCAAACCCTCGATGTCATACACTTCCGAAGACATACCTGGTTTTTTCTACAAGAAATGCGCTAAAAGTCTTTCCTTGCCTCTAGCGCATATCTTTAACATTTCTTTGATGACTGGGAACGTCCCAAGAATCTGGAAAAGAGCTATGGTTGTGCCCATACCTAAGTGTGCATGTGCAAAAAGGTTTCCGAGTTTAGGCCAATTAGCATTTTGCCTACGCCCTGTAAGATCATGGAGAAAATCCTGGCAAAATCTATCCTAAAATGGTGCTTAGAAAACCACTTTTTACCCGATGAACAGCATGGATTCATACCCGGCTCCTCTACAACTACACAACTGCTAAAATGTTGCCAGGATTGGATTATGGCACTTAGTGAAGGCAAATCAGTTGATATCATTTATTTCGACTTAAGTAAAGCATTCGATTCTGTCAATCATACTGGGCTTCTCATGAAACTTGAGAGCATAGGCATTAGAACCAATCTTTTAAATTGGTTCGAATCAGACCTATCTGAACGGACCTTTGAAGTTCTTTTTCGAGGTCAAAAGTCTACAGCCAAACCCTGTACGTCAGGTGTTCCTCAAGGAAGTGCTCTTTCTGTTATTTAACATCTATACCATGGAACTACCAAATGTATTGAGAATTGATCCTTGGATTAGTGTAGCAGCTTACGCTGATGACATCAAAATCTATGGTAGTTACGATAACAATAATGGTCTAGTAATACGCGAAAAGTTGAAATTGTCTGTTCATCAAATGCTACAATGGGCTAAAGAATGGGAAATCAAAGTTAATTCATCCAAAAGTCAGATACTGAAATTAGGCGCAGATTCGACTATGTTCGATTATGGAATTCCCTTACAAGTTCAGCAAAATGTTAGAGACCTTGGAGTGGTTGTTGATTCCTCTTTCAAATATTCATTACACATTGATAATATTGTTTGCAAGGCCAAACGCACAATGTACACCTTACTAAGAAACGTTCATGTACATGATATCAACATCTGGCTGAAAACTCTGGAAAGCTTACGTACTTCCTGTTTTGGAATATTGCAGTCCAGTTTGGAATCCTGATGTCAAAAAAGTGATCAAAAAATTGGAAAAAGTTCAACGTACATTTACCAGAATTTTATTTTATTGAATATTCCCAAATCCTGATTACCCACAGGCTCTTCCTGATTATAAAACTAGACTAACCATGCTAGGTCTCAAAAGCTTATATCACAGGAGGTTATTAGCTGACATATTGCTGGCATACAAGATCTTCAAATCTGAAACACGTTTGAGATTTTCGGACTTCTGTATTTTACGTATCACTAGTATCCGTCGTTTTAGAATTAACGCCTACATACATAATTCCAAAGAATGGCGAAAACGTAGCCTACAGAATTCATTTGGTGCCCACATGTGTCACATACTGAATAAACTTCCTATGGAACTAATAACCTTGGATTCACATAAATTAAGGAAGTTTCTAATCGAACATAATTACCTTGACAAATTTAGTTCAGATTGTATTCAACTTCTCTGCTGAAATTTGGCTCCCTATGATTACCTTTCTTTACTACTGCATTTTTCAAAGCATGTTTTGGGAGACGAAATGCAAGTGATAGTTCTTTATTCGCATCTACTTTCATATCGTATCCTTTTTCCTTTCTCGTCGATTCTGACTGCCTCTCAATTGTACAGCTCAAGAAAATCTCCCTATAACAAGGAAACTACTACTTACTCACGATTGTATTAGAGAACCCTGCTAATCGATTTGTGCCTTATCTAGACAACTCAATGTACATTATTGGAAGCTTTGAACTCGCACATCAATCAGCATTTCGTTGCTCAAATATGGAGTTAGTGAAGGAACCAACTAACACATGTATATATGTATGTATGTATATGGATGGATGGATGGATAGATGGAATGGACGATTCGATGGATGGATAGATGGATGGACGGGTACAACATGTACTTGAAAATGACCTACAAGTAATACTTCATAACACTTCGCTATTTTGAGCGCAATATATACTACTTATGCTGGTCGCTATGCATGTGTTCGAAGCTCCTGATAATGTGCAAGAAATCCATTCATATTTTTCAAAACCTGATTTATAACACCATTGCCATCCAAATACTCTACATTATTTACCTTCAAAACACCATCAAATAATACTTTCCCCAGAAGTTACACTTACAACGTCATTCGTGGCCTTATCAGCAGCCCATGAGCTTTTCCTCTTCCTGAACTTATATAAGAACTCTCTAAGATTTGTTATTCGGATACGACTCAAAAGTGGTCTGTATTTCATTTGTGAGGTGGTGCATCGTTTACGATGTATTTGATAAATAAATAAGTAAATATTTCACGAAATGTATCAGCAATACGCTGAAAGCTTCTTCTAGCAGCAAAAGCAAAGGAGAACCGCCCACGCAAACACGAAGACTTGTAACTTTGTTCTTTCACATAAAGCAAGAGTGACTGAGTGATGAAATCCATATCCTTGTATTATCTTCTTGCAAATACAGTCCAAATCCCATTCCTTATAACACCGATTCTTTCTCTTTTACCTGACTCCAAAAATTGCGTTGCTGTTCCCTGTCACAACACACTTGAATTTCGAACTTGCAGTCATTTGCGAGACCATTGCTGGTTTTCTCATTTTCATAGTGATTTCTTAAATTTGCGGTCCAAATCAGGTTCTATCACAGTCAGCAGAGTTGTGAAGTAGCACAAGCTCCATCAGGAGCTTCAGATATATTGTTGAAAACCACAGGTGTTTGCTTGGGTGAGGGAAATGCCACCAGCTACGCCTAAGATGAAGAAGGTGAAAGTTGGAATATAGCGACATGAGCTAGCCTTACCACTGCTGCGAGTGGTTTGACTTGATGTGTATGCGTTTCACCATCAACACGTTGAGTCTAGAGCCATCTAGCTTTTTGACTACTACTTAATTATTCCTTAGATCTGCTTCGTGCTTCTCATGAGCGTCATATGTTGAGGCAGCATCAAGTGAACACATGAAACAAAACCATTCAATGAAACCGTAGACGAAGCAGGGTTTTAGTCGTCGAAATTACATATTAAAACGATCTCTGGGTAAGGCGGCTAATTCGGATTCATTTTCTGCATTTGTAGACGTCATGTACTGCTCGTGTGGCAAACCCCTTATCGGTGACATAGAAGTTCATGTACCTTTCGAGCACATTTCAAACTCCGAGCTTCATGTTGAAAGCTGATATATCGGCCATCCAATCTCACACGGAATCTGATCAACTAAGGGTGTAACATCAAATCCTGTGTGTTCAGTACGTTCCCCAAGTGCTAAAACTGGAGAAGGTGGAAGCGCAGGCAATGACGAGCGCCTAGCGTTCCATCTCCTACTTCGACAACGAAAGCCGTAATCAAAATGAAACGCCTACCATTGGACCTGCTTGTCTGTCTTTTTGTAGAAGTGCGCATTTCCTGGTTCACTTGTCTTTCGTCAAAGTCGGAATGAGTTTTTATCAGCACGCTGTTGATATAAGAGGTTAAACTAAAGGAGGTTCTGCCAATGCGTTGTATGAAGCAAAGATGTTTGTTATGATCAAAGGCTAGAGCAACTGTTGACAAGCTGTGATTAGCCCATTGAAAGAACAGCGAACATTACTATCAACTTACAACTAGAAAGGTTCGCGAGCCCATGAAATATATATGCCAAAGACTCGTAAGGAAACAAGTATTAGGTCGTTCCGAAAGTAATGTCGCTTTTTTCGAATGAACACCACTATTCGCGGAATCAACGTTTTCAAAAGATCTTAGGAGCATTCGATGCAGCATTTCATTTTCTTTCTAATCGTTCTATTCTCACTGCATAATGTTCAATGAGCTCTCGAAAAATTACCAAAATCTGCGACCCATGCTTTTTGCCATGGTCAAGTTCGGCTATTTTTCTAAATTCTTGTACCTAATATCCGGAAAAGTACAAGTGACAGGTAGATAGAGCAAACACTATAGAACACAGAGTGATTTTTTCTTTTCTTTAGCTTGCTTCTCAGAGTTTCTATAATCACTTTCTCAATGCCATCAAATTCCATATTTAGTCAAGTCAAACCTCACAGAACAACAACCGGCAACAACTCGGGTGCCATTCGATGCAGCTTTTTCTCCTCTTTCTAGCGGTCGTTTTTTGTCCAATTCATCAAGTTTTCCGGGATAAAATCATCATAATTCAACTTTTCCAAGGCAAGGTGTACCCGAAATTTCCAAAAGTGGCTAAACCAAAGCGGTGAATGCTCGTTTGGTTTGTGAAATTGTTGCCAAACCATAATCCATCTTTGTAAGTTTCAAGATCCGAAGATTTATTGGTGTTTGGTGCATTTGTGTCTGAGACGAGCCTTCTAAAATTCGGTGGTTCCATCAAAAAACCTGTACAAAACTTATGACGAGCTCTGGAAAGTAGAAAAAAGTTGTGCTGTTTAATGTAGGGTTTGCTCCATCCATCCATTACTTGGGCTCCTTCTGAGATTTGTTATAAAATTTTAGAAAAATTGTGAAACTTGGTCATCTCAGAAAGCATAGGTCGCAGATTTCGACTCTTTTCTGGAAGCTCATTGACTGTATTGCAACATCTTTATAACCATTAGAAAGAGAATGAAATGCTGCATCAGCTACCAGAATCTCTTACATATCTTTGTTCCACGAGATGTGGCATACGTTTGAAAATAGCGACATTACTTTCGGAACGACCTAATAGAATGGATTTCGAAGGCCAGAATAACCCTAAAAATCCTTCTGCAGATTATCTTGCGAGCCATCTGCCGTCGTAACAGTTTGGCCTGAAAATTGCATACAATTTCGAGTTTGTTGATCGAAGCCCTTCAAAGTTATTTTCGTCAGTCAGACTGCATCCAGAACACGTCGATTATATGTAAGACAGATTTTTTCGATCTCTTTGCGTGATAGTTGAATACAATGCGTTTCGACTGAAATTTCCTTCGTTTTGGCAATTTATTTTGGCATAGAAGAATGTCATGTCGAAAGATCATCCTCCATAGTTGCATTAAGTGAGGCTTGATGACTGCAATGGTGTTTGCGAAAAACGGTGTCCCATTTTGGTTTCCGTAACTGCAACTGCTCAAAGGCGCAGATATTTTGACCTTTTCTGACAGTGGACGCAGACGACAGATTATTGGTATAAGAAATGTGTTGGAGAAAAGATGCAGAAGTAGATAGTGAGTGGTGATTTGCACTTTTAGACGTGTTCATAAGTCCACATGTGCTCCTTCCTTCTGTGTCACTCTATCGAGTGCTCTTGCCAACCAGAAAAAAAATCCTAATCAAGTTTTTTGGCAGGAGTCAATCGGTTCGAATTCAACACTTGCTAACAACAAACTCTACAAAGAGAGCCATTTAAGTAATCACAGATTATAGACTCTAGTTGTTAAGGCAGGGAGGTAATGGAGCTCTTACACCTACTATAAAGAGTGCTGATTTGGACCTTTTTCATTTGGGGCTGAACTTTCTGCTATGCTGAAATTAGGTTGCCCGGCGGGACGAAAAACAAAATTTCCGTAATTCTCTGCTCTAGCATTGTGCACCAAATTTGATGCATAACATAGTTGGAAGGAAACACTTCTACACGAAGAGAAAACTTTTTAAGCATTATTCGTTTGTGCAGGTGTGCGAACATGTTCCGCAGCCCTGTTAATTGGAAGTTGCGAGAGGTACTTATGAAATTGGCCCTCTCCAAAACAACTTTTTTTATATCAACAGAACTATAGTTGCAGAAGCTTTACTTGCAAAAAATTTTCTTCGCTGACCACGTATACATTTCACTTGCTCTTTGAGAATTCACAAAATAAGTAGTACATGGAAATACTGAAGTACCAATACTAAACTGAAGCTGTGCACAGTCCCTTGCTATGTTTTATCCACGCATGTCATCAAGAAATGCATCTGACGAGGAATGACGAAAAAATTTGATTAGTATTAATCCATGGCTTTTTCTCCTTAAAATAATGGAGAGTGATACATGGAGGTTCGCTATTTGCTCTATGGGTAACCCTATATATCATTTACTGTTTTGCTTCTCGCATAAACTATACAAACTGAGTTGATATGCAATACAGAAAAAATCACAGAATGACTAAGATTCCAACAAATTTATTCTGGAATCTTTAGGTATCTGACAAACATTCAATACCTCAGAGTCTTTGAAAGGCGAAGAAAGAACAGCCTTTTAACAGCTTTCTAACGTTTGCGATAAATGATGTCTAGTTACATGCTTCAAGCAATAATCTCGTTAGCACTTTCGACTAATTTCACTTCGATAAAACTGTTTCGCATAGACAGTAACGTAAGCTGTAAATCACAAAGTTTTCTTCTTCCATGATCCTCTCAGAGAGAATTGGAGAAAAAAAATTGCGAATCAAAGCTTTCTATGAGTGAAGGCTGGACACAGATGAGATGCGCTCTCTCACTTTATGCAAAGCTAGAAATTATATTTTCAAAACATCACTGCAATCACTGTTTCCAAAGTTTACCGCCGCCTAAGCCGACAATTTTATTATCATTTAGATGCAAGACGTCAAGAGTGATTTTGCCAATGTGAGCTTTGGGGCCCGGAAAGCCGAATAACGCCTCTTTAGCCATCCGGGCCCCAAACATGTATTATAGGCAAGCTGGAAAGAGGGTTTCCGCTCTAACAGACAGACTAAATTTTGGCTTAGATACGTCAGACTTAGTGAATATAGCAGAGCCGTTGCATTTCTCATCTAGGATCTTAAACAGTGAAACTAACATCAAGTGCCGGCAAGACAATCAATTTCATGCACTTACAGATTCAGCTGAAGGGCATCCACAAATTATTATGAGAGTGGCAACGGTCACGTTCCACAATCGAATTCTTGACTTTTACCTTCCTGCATCTTTCTTTTACATGCTAGCTTTTCTATCCTTTTAGTTATTGTACTGAGCACAGAGTACCAATCGTTACTGCGAATTAGGCTTCTACAGTTGGGGAGGGCGACAACCACAATTGAGTCGTCACAGTTCACAGGGGCCTTACAATGTTGCACAAGCAAGTAACTAGGTTGAAGAAATGGAAGGATGGACAGTTCAAAATTAAATCTATCTTGAAAGGTTTATGCCTTCTATTGAGAGCCTTACGCAGAATTTGACTCCATCTCCTTCTTCAGCTCCTCCCATGCTTTATTCTGCCGCTCTACTGCACGTTTTTTCGCTTCTGCTTCAATGTTGTCCCGCTGATTCTCAGGGACTTTGAACGTGCAAACTGCCCAGTCATTGTCCTTAGCGCATCCAAATTTGAGTTCCACGTTGTTGTTCCCTACTGCGACTTCTAGCTGTAAAAAATTTCTCATTCGCACGATGGAGAAGTTAACCAAGTGGCTTCGATGAGATTCAGACAGATGCAAGGTCATAAAGCTGTAACCAAAAGTATTAAAGGCTCCGAAAAGCCTAAGCTGGTTTAGAAGAAAATGAGAAAATTGGTAGCTTTTCAAGTCACTTTTTCTAAATCAAGAGGTAAACAAAGGAGTTACAGTATATTACATAGGTTGCCCCGAAAGTTCTGTCGTTTCATTATTGAAAATTTTTAAGTTTGCTGTTCTAACAAATTTGCTTCTTTCTATTACTAGAAAGAAGAAATCTTCATCTTTGCAGAGGTATCTCGGTGAGCTTCAATCTACATTCACTGCAGAGATAAAAATGGAAGAATTAGACCACTTGGGCTTTGACCATTTTAAGTTAGATCACCGAAAGTTTGAAACGCCGCAGAAAAATCTGGAATTGTGAGTATATAAGTTCTATGACATACTCTTTGCATCCGAAAAAAATTGCGCAGTTTGCACGTTTTAATGAAAAGTTGTAATTTTTGAGAAAAGCGACAAATTAGTTAATTTCGGCGTTCTCCATTGTAAACTCGAAAATTATAACTTACAGGAGATGTCCAAACAGCACAATTTCTCTCAGATGCAGGGAACAGTTCCAAAAACTCATGTGCTGACAATTAGATTTTTCTGCAGCTTTCCATATTTTTGGCGACCTATCTTAAAATGGTCAATGCTCAAGTGGCCTTCTTTTTCCATTTTTATCTCTGCAATGTATAGTAGAAGCTCTACGAGACACTACAAAGAGGAAGGATTCTTCTTTTCATTAGTTGAAAAAGAAGCAAATGCGTTGATATGGCAAAGACTTACAAATTTTCAATTATGAAAGACAGAACCTTTCAGGGCAATTTATTAATAATAAAGGCAAGGATATTCTTACCAGGCCTGTCATGATACCTTTGCTCCAAAGACGTTCAGCAATTTTATCATTCGGTTCTTCCTTATTACTAAAAGACAGTGGTTTTCAATTCAAAGAAATTACTGATCAAAGCACATTTTTTGCTACTCACATCTTGGTATAAGCGTAATATGAATCACTGGATATCCGTTCCTCTTCTTGTAGAAATTGTAGAAGTTTCACTGCTGTCTTGGTGCAATCACAATTGACGTTGTCATTCTGAAAACAACTCTTTAAAATCCAGCAATTGCCCTAAAGTCATTACACATCGATAAATTGTTTAGGAACCAGACTAATATGGTTTCTTGCAGCTATTGGTTGGAGCATTGACATCTTATAAGTGCGGCGATTTTTGATGACAAGAAATCTTCAAAACTTCCGCTTTAGATGAAAGGTTCAGAAACCGTGACCACCTCCGTCAACATAGCTGCACTAGGGGACACTCATCTGTAAAATATCTAGAAACTAACCAGCGTTGCTTTGACATGTTCCACATCCCCTCTAATCTCTCCGGCCACCTTCGTATCCAAGTCTTTATATTTTCCACATTCTTCCTCGAGAACGTCACCTATGTAGATTTCACCGCTCTGATGCGGATCAACGTACTGTTCACTGTCATCGTGCAGTTCACCATCCGGTTCATTGTCATAGCTGTAAATTTCTAGGTATAAGGTCATCCCTCTTATCCTGTGCTGGATAAAGTTACTCTTCGCCTTCTAGACTGCCATCTTGAGTGTCACCATCTTCGCCAGTCATTTGTTCCAATAATGAATGTTGTGGCAGTTCACCACTTCCACCATCAAGGCCATTTTCCGCACTGACCGCTACGAGCATCTGTTATGGCGGAATTCGATCACATATAGAACAATGAGGTCAAATGTTTCACATATTTTCCTAATCAACCTTGTATTACTTATTGTTAGTAAAAAGAGATTGGTAGACCTACCACTAGTAGAACGCATAAGCCTCTCATCATTGACCCAAGATCTGTTCCGAGATTATTTATAGGGAAATGAACGGAGGGGCTCACGACTTTTGCTCATTTCCTCACTAGACAATAGCAAGACATTTTTCAGACGCAATCATGTTGTGAGGTATTGTTGCAGTTCAACTGCACTGAGTAGGCGTGAAAGTGGTACAAAGATTTCACAGTTGTTTGATTTCGCTGCGTAGCCTGGAGTGAACCTTTATTCGCACATATCCATTCATGACTCTCCAGGTGCATTCAACTTTAGCGCACCGCAGTTTTATTGCTTTGTACTACAAAACGGAGTGGACTGTCAAAACTAACTTCTCAATTCATGCTCAAAATCATACCCTCGATACATAGAGCCACGTACTCTGGTAACCTTCACTTTGAGGGCTATGAGGGGACACAACTTTCACCTGGAAAAAAAAGAAGTCATCCAGGGCTTAGTCATCCCCGGATGTTATTAACCTGACTATATCGGAACGAATGTTGATGAAGCAAATATAGGAAATAATATCTTCAGCTTATCTCAACGAAACCGAGAATTTGCGTTTTCATAGCCTTTTTTAGCTCAAAAAGGTTTCTGTGGAATTTTCGCCAGAATTCAGGACAAAATTTTTCAGTCATCCTCTCTTTTGAACAAAATCAAGTTTCAGAAGTTTATGAAAGCTATTGGAGTTGAATAAAAACGAAAAAGTCCGCTTAAATCTTGCGCAGAGAGTTGCGCACGAAAACGCTGGTCTATTTCGTTAATGAGTGATTTTCAAAGCTTGGGATGTTGTCAGTTCTCCTCGTCGTGTCATGACGATCAGAATGATATATAATGTTGCAGGATTTCGTTGAGACCCCGCGGAGATCTACTACCAGAGCCAAATGCTCCGTCGGCTCTGGTCTGTCTCCGCTGCTCGTCTGCGTCTCCGCGCGCTGCGCGCTACCTCGCTACCCCAAACGCGGGGCGCGGGGCATTTGGCTCTGGTACCCTTTTCTTCGCTGTTTCGAACCCAATTTTAGCAAGCTATATATCATTTTGAAGCTCTTGATCTCTATTTTTACGCTGACAACGTCCCAGAATCACATTTTTTGATTTGATCGAGAAATCCGGCAAAAACCTTGTTTTTGAAAACCTCTCGTTTTTCTCCTAGTTTAACTGTTTTCACGCGGTTTTTTCGTGCATTCTATAGATCTTGCTTCTATTCATAATGCAGACAACCACCCAGCCCTTACTTCTTCGATTATGGTGGATTTTTTTGCGAAAAACCGTAAAAAGGGCGTTTTTCTTTACCTTGTTCTGTTTCAGTGCTTTCGCATCGATTTTTTTCCAGCTTGGGCGATTGTTGCTCAGAACAATAAGCGCAACGATCCAGACAACGTCCCAGGAGACAGAAGCGTCAATGAGGAAGTAAAAATCTAAAGGACGCATCAAAAATCAAAACCCCGTGTTGCGAATTGCTGGTCCTGGAACGAAAACTTGCACTTTAAAAAGCCGCCAAACAAAAGATCTCAAACCTCTTCGCAGCGTTTTCATCCGGTCTTCAGCTGTTTCTTTTGTTTTTTATATCTTTTTACGTCGTTTTCTCTTCTCTGATCTTCTTTAAACAACCTTCACTTTTTATGTGGTCAGATATTCAAACAACCTTCACTTTTGACGCCCTGTCTCTAGACTATCGAAGGTATGCTCACAATTTTGATCCTATAGCAGGTTGTAAGATAAGATAACTTCAATTTACTTGCTATTAACTTTGATTATTCCTTGACACATTGGCGACCATGCAGAATTCTAGCTGTACTATCTGAGACAAAAGCCTTTTGCTAACCAGTTGACATTATTTACATATAATCACGCACACTGCTATCTTAAGTATACCTACAGTAGCTCTGAAATGCTGACAACAAAGATGAATTTTCATTTCAAATTCAGTGCAAAGAAAAACTTTTGGAGTGACTTTATCCCGAGACAATCGAGACCCGAGACATATTAATGAGATCCAAGCCTTGACACACATGTGCGTCAAGCGGTCGTCAACGTTTGCTTTGATAGCATCTAGTCATCTAGCATTTTACCCTACGTTTTTAGCGAAAGCGAGTCTAAGTAAAAGCTAATGAATTTCAAATCAGTAATAAACAGCTCATTTTTAAGAGCACTACTTTATGTGCCTATACAATTGGGTAAAATCTATGTGTATAAGTGTAAAGTTCGATCGCCAGTAGACAGGAGAGAGGATCAAGAAACTAGTACACAACGACGATTGTAGTAATAGAATGTTCTAGTAATCTTGAGAGAGCAGTGTAGCGTAAAATGAGCAGTGAAGCGCTAAAGGGGGGGGGGTAGGAAAAAATATTTGCATGTTATAGGAGACAGATTTCTTGCGTAATGCAAATTCAGCTTGAAATATTTACCACTAGCTTTCCTTTCAAAAAAATCTCTACTCAAATCCAAAGTGATATTGCATCTTTTCTAAGGAGCAGCACCTTTTCATTTTCTCCACTTTATTTTTCTTATATAATCAATACAGTATATGTTGTAACCTTCCACTTGTAATTATACTTGTACTTGTACTTGTAGTGGATCCAGGACACTTGTAGAATAGTAGATTTATTAGTAGACCGGATATGTATAAGAACACAAGATAAGACGAGACGAACGAATGACTTAGCTAGCAGGGAGCGCCTTATATAGCGCTCAGATCCCGCGCATAGGTCAATACAACACCAATAGATCAGATCACTAGACAACAACAAACAAACAATAACAAATATAATGTTACTCTCCAACATCTCTCCCCTAAAGTTATCAATTGTATCGCTTCTTTGACGGGTCGATCACGATGCGGCATGGTGGTCGATGTGTCCTTTGCGGCCGTCGGCGAAGAGGCGTTGGAGACGGTTGAGTAACGGCGACATCAGCGTCCACGGATTCGGCATCGGCAGCTGAGATATTGGGAGATGCTGCTTCATCATCGAGATCGGCGTCTTGGGAAGCGAGAATATCAGCAGATTCGGCAGACGACGGTCTATGGAGTTCAAAATCTAGAAGGTTGAACTCTCTTAACAGCGTGGTAGTGGCGTCGGGAACCTTGCGATGGCGTAGTTGGTTGGCATGGCGTCTCCATAAAAATCCTTCCACTTCCACGTTGTAGAGTGAGCGTACAATCCTTGATTGTACACGTCCTGGAGTCCAAATAGGCTTTGATTGATTACGGTAGTCGCGAACGTAGACGGCATCGTAAACTTCGAATTTCCTTTTCTTGGCTCCATGTCGGCGGTTGTACATAGCTTCCATCGCCGGTTTCGATCCGGGGGAGTGGGTTGGTGTGACAGTTCGAGCGTCAGTGACCAAACGTGTGAGTGGAGTACTAATCGTTCGTCCAAGAAATATCTCGGCCGGCGAACGATTCTCAGGCGAAGACGGGCAGGGCGTACAGCGATAGCAAAGTAGTAGCTTCGACAAGGCTTCCGGAAGGTTTCCTTCTCCTTTCAGCTTCAGGAGTCCTCTCTTGAAGATTCCGACGAAGCGTTCAGCGAGCCCGTTCGATTGTGAGTGGAATGGCGGCGTTCGAATGTGTTTGATTTTGTACTTCCTGCAGAAATCCTCGAAAAACTGGGAAGAGAATTGTGTGCCGTTGTCTAAAACAAGCGTTTCTGATCCAAATTGGCTGAAGATCTTCATGAGTTCCTGTGTGGTCGCTTGTGACGTAGTCGACTGCATCTCCACGATTTCAGGCCAGCGGGAATACGCATCCACGACAACGAGGTACATGTGTCCATAGAGCGGTCCCGCGAAGTCAATATGCAAGCGTTCCATCGGGCGACTTGCTATCGGCCATGGAGTCAATTTAGCTTTTACAGGATTCTTAGCGGCAAGTTGGCAACTCTGACAGCGTTCCACAGTCTTCCTGACGTCTTCTTCAATACCAGGCCAGTAAACGTAGTTTCGAGTAAGCAACTTCATTCGGGTTTGCCCAGGATGTCCATCGTGCAACATGCGGAGAATCTTTTTCCTCAGCGTAGCGGGTATGACGATCCTGGAGCCAAAGAAAATGCATCCGTTGTAAGCAGAGAGTTCCTTCTGTTGGCTCCTGTAATTGAACAACGGAGTTCCCGGAAGCGCATTTGGCCACCGTCCTGTTTGGAGGCAGTTGAGCAGTTCCATCAGCACGGGGTCCTTTTCCATAGCAGAATGTACGTCTTCCACTGTAACTGGCAGCTGGTTGAGTGCTTCCTCGTAAGTGGCGGTGACATCAGCTTCTACAGTAGCAATGATGACGTCTTCGTCCGGCGCACTCCGGCAGGAAAGCAGTCGGGAGAGAGCGTCGGCCTGTCCAAACGAAATGTCGTAGAGCAGTACTTGATGTCGAAATCATAAGCAAGTAATGTCATCGACCATCGTTGTAACCGGTTGGCAGTATAGGCCGGCACTCCTTTCTTGCTCCCGAATATAGTGAGTAGAGGGCGGTGGTCCGTGAGCAGTGTAAATCTTCGTCCATAGATATACCGGTGAAACTTCTTGACGGCGAAAACTAGGGCCAATCCCTCTTTCTCAACCTGCGAGTAGTTCTTCTCTGGTGCCGTCAATGCGGGACTCGCATGGCAAACGACCTTCTCCGATCCATCGGGGTAGCGGTGAGAAATCACAGCTCCGATTCCATAGTTGCTTGCGTCAGCTGCAACAATGATCGGTTTTTTGGGGTCGTAGTGGCACAGCAGAAGATCCGAGGTCAGGACTTCGCGAAGGTGGTCGAAGGCTTCCTGGCACTCCTTACTCCAGACAAACGGCGTGTCTTTCTTCTTTAATGCGTCCAGTGATCCGCGAAGTGAACGCATCCTTGGCACGAAAGACGAGTAAAACGAAACCATCCCAAGGTAAGATTCGAGCTGCTTTACATCTTGGGGTGGCGGCATATGGGCGATGGCAGCAATTCTCTCGAGATCAGGGCGTCTTCCTTCCGCGTCGACGATGAATCCGAGAAATATTATGCTAGGCTCAGCAAAATGACACTTTTCACGGCGAGCACGCATTCCAAAGTCTTGGAGACGTTGGAATAGCTTAAAGACGTTCGCATCGTGCTCCTCACGAGTCCTTCCGGTGACCACAACATCGTCCAAATAAGCGACGGCTCCACTGATGTCGGCGGTGACGTTGCTCATCAGCGACTGAAAGATTCCAGGGGCACTCTTCACACCAAACGGTAGTTAATTGTAGCGGAAGAGTCCACGGGAAGTGTTGATGGTCAGTAATTCCATGCTCTCGTCGTCCATTTCTACTTGCAAGTACGCGTCACGCAGGTCGATCTCAGTGAAAACGGTCCCTCCGTTTAGCTTGGTGAAGACGTCCTCAGCAGTGGGCAGCGGGTGTCGGTTTAGCTCCAATGCATCGTTAAGCCCGGTGGAGAAGTCGGCACAGATGCGCACGGCTCCATTCTTCTTCTTGACGGGAACGATGGGAGCAGCTAACTGTGAATAATCGACGGGTGACAGCACTCCAGTAGCGACGAGGCGGTCCAGTTCTGCGTTGACGAAAGGTTCTACGGCAAATGGTACCTTCCGCTTCGGCACGTAGACGGGTTTGGCATCCTTCTTCAGCATCAGGTGAGCCTTGAACTTGTTAACGTGTCCCAGTTCCTCATTGAAGACTTCTGGGAACTCAGCGGCGAGGCGATCGTCCAGTGATGAAGAGGCATCCACAACACAGCAAACAGCAGAAAAGGCATCTTGGAAGGGCGGCAGCTGCTGCAGCATGTCCATTCCTAGCAAACATAGGCCCTTAGTGACGTAGAATAATCCTTGGCCATCGAAACCATTGCATGTGAACGGCATCTCACGAACTCCAAATACTTCGATCAACGATCCATTTGCAGCTCTCAACTCCGCAGGCGGGGCCTTTAGGTTTGGCGATCCTAATTCCATCCACGTCCTGCGGCTGATTGTCGATACGTCGGCACCGGTGTCGAGTTGCATCTTCACATCCACGTCCTTCAGCTCGACATCTACGTATCGACGATGGGAGTTCAGCGCGTTCAGGTTCACAACTTTCTTCATGGAACGGCGGACTGGTCGGTTGACGGGCAGTTGTTGGCCCAGTGCCCCTTGTTTCCGCAGTTGCAGCACACGTCGTCACGGCGGGAACGTCCAGGCGGATCCTTGCTATCAGATGGGCGTCTGGTCCGTTGCGGCAGTGGTCGACGTTGTTTCTTCCTTCGGATAGGAGCGACGACTTCAGCTTGGACGGGCGCCGGTGCAGATTCAAATGAGGGCAGCATCCTTCTGCACGGACTGATACGCATTGTAGTCCGCGATCAGGTCCTGCAGCTTGTAACTATCGGCCTCGGTGTCTAGCTTGCTTAATAATCGGGCACGAATTGGTGAATCGCACGGCGACTGCAAACCCATGACGAAAAGTAGGCATTTTAGCGGCTCGCCCTTCATCTCATCTGCTTTGGCGTCGACCAGCATTCTGTTGAATCGAGCAGCATAAAATTCGACGTCTTCTGAAGAGTCCTTCACGATGTGGAGACAGTTCCATCGACATCGAAAGAGCGTCGTCTTTTCACCGAAAAGCGACGTCAGCACCTTCGTCAGCTCTTCGAACGAGAGCTCTATTGGTGATTTCGGCGCCAGATGTCCTCTCAGCTTAACATGTGCGGCGTTATCAAGCTTCGCGGACAGGAGGGTACAACGATCCTTCTCTGGCATCGATTCTGGAACAATTTCTTCGAACCGTGACAGCCAGCTCTCGAAGGTGCAACCGCTGTCTGGATCGTAGCTGAAGCCGGGCAGTCGCGACGAAAGTGCTGAGTAGTCGGCCATCGTAGGAGCAACTGAATGGTCCATCCGTTTCAGGAGTTGTTCTATCCGCTCGGATTGCTCCTGGTTCGACTTCGGGAGAGCCGCGGACTGCTCTTGGCTCGCCTTCAGAAGCGCAGCGTTTTGTTGCATCAGCTGAGCAAACATCTGCTCCAGCGAAGTGCTCGACTTGGTCGCCATCCTTCCCGGAGAAATACTTGTTCAACTTGTTCCTCGTTCACTCCACGCGTGTCGTCCAGTACTGATCGCCACTTGTTGTAACCTTCTACTTGTAATTATACTTGTACTTGTACTTGTAGTGGGTCCAGGACACTTATAGAAAAGTAGATTTATTAGTAGACCGGATATGAATAAGAACACAAGATAAGACGAGACGAACGAATGACTTAGCTAGCAGGGTGCGCCTTATATAGCGCTCAGATCCCGCGCATAGGTCAATACAACACCAATAGATCAGATCACTAGACAACAACAAACAAACAATAACAAATATATGTTACTCTCCAACAGTACATGAAGGGAGCCTTTTGGGAAACTATAAGAATCAATCTTTTTTGTTCCGAGTAAAAAAGAATTACGCAGATTATCCAAAGAGAATTACGCAGATTATCCAATGATTTTCACTCCCTTGTAAATGAATTTGACACAATCTGGATCTTTTGGACTAGTACTTGTGTAATTCAGCACTAATACTACATATCTAGCTATATATACATAAAAGACACAGAAGTTTTCTAGAGCAGCTCTGAGAGATCATAAATTTATCTGTCTTCAAGCTGTAGTGAGATTTCAGACAAAGAATTTTGCATCGTTATATTGAGATCAATTTTTCAGACATTCATTTTTCGGCGTTCCTCATGAGACATTCAAACGAATCAAATTCAATCTGCTTGAAAAATTATCACCTTTTTTGCGCACATGCAAAAACTAATGACATCTGGCTGCCGAAATCCATAATATGTAGAAGAGCGCGCTCAATCTTACGTTGATAAACATTGATAAGTGTTATACACGTACATACTTTTCTCATATATCCATTGCCGTTTCGATCCCTCATATTGTTTCTGTAAAATGTACAAGACAGCAAGCAGCTAAACGCCAAATCCAAGACAGTTGACTCTATCTTATAGACAGAAACATTTTGCATTAGATTTTTTCCTAGATTTGGACCCCACTTTTAGCTTCAATATAAGCATTTGACCAAAGCGAAATCTCTAGTATGATGCTGCTTCGGACTGGATTGATTTGGCACCTTTGAGAAGAAAAAAAATTATGCGCTCTGCAGCAGCTCTTGAAGCACAGCGTTTAATATCCGCTTAGATCCTGGCTCATGTTGAGAAGACGCAAGCTTTGTAATTTTTCAGAAAGTTTTCGTCTATTTTCTTCCCTATCTGGATGTCTGGCCATACTCAGCTGAATTTGAAGGAAACGATTCATTTTATTGCAAGCAAATGAGTACGGAAAATGTCAAAGGAATATCTCAAAGGATCCGTTACACATCCACTATTGATCTACTAGTTGTAGGTAAGCAGGGGCTACAGAAAAGATTTTATTTTATGTTAATATAAAGCAGACTAGGAATATGACGGAAGGATTTCTCATAATATACATTCGTAACATCAAACATATTCTCATTCATTTTCCATAAATCAAGAACACCTTTGCAAAATTAGAAATTTTTTTCGAAACTTACAAGAACAAGCCAGACCATGGTCAGATTTTCAATCATAAGTCATAAGGCCCTCAGTTTGTATTACCTCTAATAGTAAAAGCGAAAATTATTACAGATCATTCCAAATCATTTTGAATTTCGTTGCGGAAGCATAATATGACCAACAAAGGCTGAGGGACCAATTAATAAACCCACGAATATTTGTTAAATAGACTTTTGACCCACCTACAAAATTAAATTCGACAGAACATGTTATTTTCACTCAAAACAGATCTCTAGTTTTTTAGTGTAGTCCTTAAAAAGCATTTTTTGTCCTATTCTTACGTATTATGCTTTGGCCTACAGAGCAAAACAAGATTTTTGACAGCAATTTTGAATTTTTTCCTATCGATTCGCCTAGATTGGGATTCGTTGAATCCCAAGTTCTCGTTAGATTTTGCTCGAAAGCTCTTTTATATTCACTGCCATATAATTATAGACATGCAAATTTAGGAGACGCAGAAAGAAGCCTGATTACCCCGAAAAGAATTTCGAAAAGTTGCCACGAGAAGAGGCATGTTTGAGCAGGAGCGAAGGGTCAAGTTCGCTAGGATGGATAGTGCTAATATTGCAGCTTGGTCATTGTGCATGAATCTATTGAATCTTAGGAATAAAAATCATAAACGAAAAATCCTGTGAGTTCACAAGGTATAATGAATAATTGTGAGTTATTTTGAGGAGCAAAAAACTTAGCGGTTGAATAGCTCCATTTCAAACGGATGAAACCATAACATTATTCAATTTTAGGATAATACTTAGGCAGCACTGTTGCTACACTACATCTTCAACGTCACAACACTTATTTCCAAGAGCGGACAGAGCTCGAAGCTATGGTAAGCGAAATTTGATACCTATCGCAATCGTTTTTCATTCGCAAGCTGAAACTTCTAGGTTCATTAATTGTACATTTGGATGTCATCGATTGAAGTCCAGCTTTTAGAGAATTTCTTCACAAAAAACCCATTACATTAAATCTCATCTACGCAATCAATGCTTTCTGAGATTTTGTTCTAGGACATGTCTCCTGACATTTTAGTCCTTTCATTGGAATGCTGACGAATGCTCAAACTGAAGTAGGAGACGGAACATTTTGCAAAGTTTTTGTGCTATTTGCTTCTGTCGACAAAATGGCGAGGAACACGCGCTCTTATGCTTCTTAGTAACGATAACAAAAACCTCATCATTGAATGAATCAGCGCAAGACCTGCTCGTCACATACACGTCTCTTCGTTCCACATATATCTTTTTTGTAGTATTACTGCTCTAAAGGGTGTTTTGCTGTTTTGAAAAACTCTCTAGGAGTTCATGCATACCTTTTTGATAAAAATTAGACCACCAAAACCAATTTTTATCGTTTTTCTAGGCTCCTATAGCAAGTTTCTGACGATTGTTTGAATAAAACCTCGTGGATGTAGGAAAAGTTGCCCTTGAAGCACTACTGTATTGAAGTGTTATTAATCTCACTCAATTGACGTGGTCATAAATCATTTATTTGCTCAAAACAAAAAAAGTACACGTCTATTCACTCTCATTCTTTTAATAGTGTGACTGGGAATTATCTGGTCCTAGCGCCATTGATTGTTCTGCACGTTTTATGGATGGAATACACTGGTTAAAGGCAGTGTTCAGGCAGATCTGGACCCTTTGCTTTTTTGCGTGGAAACTGATAAGGAGCACTGACTAAACCATTGCCCGAGTTGCAGCGCACGGGATTCACTCATCGCAGAGATATCAGCCTTCGAACCCGTTGTCCCCGCGCCGTGACCGTAACACTTCAACAGCCTGAACGCACATCACGGTCCCAGCGCGAAACCATGAGGACAGGGTGTAGCGCGGAAAATCGTTGGCACAAACCCTGCAAATTTCCTGAAGAAGAACTTGAATGGGCTGTGGTGCAAGAGTAACGATAGGAATTGCCAGCCGCTACTGCCACTCATGGCAGTGCACCATATCTCTTACAAAACGCGAAACTAAAAAATAAAAAAAAATGAAAATGAGAAGAGTTTACCGTAGGCAATAAAGTCAGAAACTTGGACAAAACTCTCAACAACAACGATAAAGTTTTGAACAAAAATTCAGGAATGATTTGCAAAAAGAAATCCAAAACGAGGTTCAATTATAACCGAGTTTCAGCAGTGATAAGCCGAAATTCCGTTTCGAGTACATTCAACTTTCTTTTTTCAACAACGTTGTTTTGCAAAAAGCTAGGATGAAACAAGTCTAGTAATCATCAAGATGAGAATGATGTCAGATGAATCCATCGAAAGTGAGTCGAAAACATAAACTCCTGATTGATCCTCCCATCGCACACCCATCGTAAACACCCAATGACGTTTACAAAGCATAATGTTTCGACCAGCATGGTCAACAGACTCCTGCAACAGTGCCGAGAACAGGCCATGTCTTGCCACTTTCTCGACCAAAGAATTTATGAACATATCAGTATCTGATGTCCTCCAGCTTATCTTTTTCCACGTTTAGTCAGAGGGACGCCGCTTCCACCGGATATTTTGGTCGATGAAGTGGCAAGACATGGCCATCGACCACCGGACATTTTGCTCCACAAAGATTGCATTCTGAAAAGTGAATAATACGAAACATTTACAGAATGACAAACAACAAGCAAAACCGAAACAGCAGAGAAATACATATGAAAGGGGAAAGGTCCACGACTTATGCAAGAAAAAGAACACCTGTACGAAATTTGAGGTCCCGAGATAAAAAATGTTTTCGTTGTTTATTGCGGCGATCTCTCTCAAAGCTGTCTTTTCCTTCTTTTCCGTGTTTTTCATGGCATCGTTTATATCATTTGATATATCTTCACTTTTCGCGCCATTTCCTACCCTTCGTACCCTTCCTACACTACCAACGAAAACTGAAATCACGGAGAAGGCAGCTTCGAGAGAGACCGCCGCAATAAACAACGAAAACAAGGGAAAAAAAGAGAAGGATTAGGAAATTTGCAGGGTTTGTGCCAACGAGTTTCGGCGCTACACCCTGTCCTCATGGTTTCGCGCCGGGACCGTGATGTGAGTTTAGGCTGTTGAAGTGTTACGGTCACGGCGCGGGGACGACGGGTTCGAAGGCTGATTTGTCTGCGGTGAGTGAATCCCGTGCGCTGCAACTCGGGCAATGGTTTAGTCAGTGGCTCCCCATCAGTTTCCACGCAAGAAACCAAAAGGTCCAGATTTACCTGGACACTGCCTTTAACAATAGCTGTAGTAGTGCGATACCTTAACAACATGAGCAATCGGTACCAATTTGCGGACTTCGTCGGTATTTAAGGACTACGCATTTAACTATCACTGTTCCTATTTATGGCTTTGCTCCAAACTGCGAGGCACACTGGATATAAGAAAGATAGCATTGAAGAGCAACTGTTTTGCTTTTTTGACGAGTGGCTTATCAAAGAGGCACTTCCTTCTTTCGTACTGCAGCTTTCAATCGTTCATAACAAGGAGATCACATCTAGCACTAGCAGGACTTATTAGAAAATCTGAAATCGAAGTGTTGTTTATCGCGTCTCTGGGTATGAGAAGGCAAGGGATGACTCAAATTTTGAAATGCTCCGTGATGTTGTTTAAGTCATGGAAGTCTCTCACAGATATGGAGCACATTATTCACGCATTAGGTTGCTCATAATTCTTTCTACTCTTTCTACTTAGTTGATGAAAAAAGGAGATTTTGACTTGTCGTTCTGCTTTCATTATTAGCCACTTTCGTTTCTTCATTAGCTAAAACACTATCCTAACAGGGCTCGGCACAGGTGGCTTACAAGCAAGCTGGATATCGTTTTTGGGACAAAAAGCAAAGGGGGGTTTCGTTTTTGTGACCGAAGAGAGACGCAGAATTGGCGACTTGGGACGATTTTTTTTAGTTGACGTTTCGTTTTTTGGGGAATTTTGAGGAATTTTTCAGGTTTTTAGAGGAAATTTGGTTGAGGGTCAAAGGGGACTTCGTAAAAATTTCCAAAAGTCAAGGGGGACTCCGTTTTTTCCATTTTCATCTAGCCACCTCGTGCCGAGCCCTGTACACTAATTGTCGGCACAAGAAGGAGCCGCCATCCTGCTAATAAAGCACTCTCGCTCATTTATAACGAAAATAACCTGAGCTTTGAAGATCGAGCATATGTTAATGAAGGCTGCGCAATGTGCGTGGAAAGCAAATCCATTGGCACTCAATGGGAAAGTTATAAGTGTAACCGGGGGTGTCTAGTGGTATGACGGTTTTAACCGGATCGATAGACAACACGGAATGAACGACTAACAATTTATCTCAGATAAACGGCAACAAACAACAATGAACAACAATGCGTAACTTGAACACGGCTCAAAAACGAAACGACGGGCTTTACCCTCTTGACCACTTCGGCAGGCTAACTAGTTACTAGGCACTCTCTATCTAAGGGGGAGTTCCGCCTCTCTTCGACGGAGTTAGCTCCCGCTAGCGCTTCATCAGCGCACTCCGAGGCCTCCCCCTGACTCTCGGTATTTATACCCTGCCGAAGGGGTCAGCGCGGGCTTTTCTTCCCGCCACTGAAGATCGGTAGGTCGGTGATCCGCGCCCTCTGACATCCCTCCCCTCCGGGGAGCCGACGTCCTCGGCGGCTGCTGCCACTTGCTGAGCTTTGCGCCGGGAACTCTCCTGCGAATGACGTTGTAGAGGAATCGCGCATATCCATCCCTGAAATGCGTGTCGGATACCTGAAAAGAATTTTGGGGTCCATCTGCTCCCATGGTCACTCTCCTATTTTCTGTCCTTGAGGGAGCCAACGTGAACAATTGATTTGGGTTTGCCCATTTTTTCAGCACTGATTCAATCACCGTCCACACTTTTGACTTCGTTTTCCACATATCAATCTTCTTGAACAATGGTGACGGCCACACGGATACAATCTTTCCTCCTTCTTCGAGGTACTTCTTGCATATCCGCAAAGTCTCAGTGATAGCCTCATCCTCCCTTCTTGGGTTCATGATCCATACTATGATCCACATACGACAGTACTTCAAGTATTTCAACGCTTCTTTGAGTTGACTGAATGATACTGCCACCTTGGTCAGTACTCCACACTGTTTCAACTCAACTTCCTCAAGTGATCCTGCACATCTCGGCGCAACAAACGCAACAGGACGTTCCTTCTTGGAACTTTGTCCCTCCTCTTTGCATGTCTTTTCAACTCTGACTCCTTTCTGTGCCTTATCGCACAATCTCACGAAATCGTGGCTTCTGCATGGGCTATGTTTCCTGATGCCCTTCTTACCTGTCGAATTCCACTTGCGTTCACAAGCTTCCTCTGGCCAAATTCCCTTGTCTGCTTTGACATCACTTTTTCTCTCAATAAAAGTTTTCTTGTTGACAGTCACAGATCTGTCCTTTCTGTCCTTCTCTGAAATAGCTCTCTTTGTAGTTATGGTACCTTGTTGGAACTTCGCTCTTACTGAGGCGGTGTTTCTCTTGTGTGGAGGCACCATCCTATCCTTTGCTTTTACTTTGACTTCAGGCTTCTTGGGTATCACTACTTCCACTCCTAGATCCCTCAATGCATTTGTGCTTATGAGTATTTCCTTGTCTTCATCGTCCGACACATGAAAAGCCACTTCCTTCTTGCATCCTCCTTCTAGTTCTACTTCTACTTTTACACCTCCGATAAAGCTCATCACATGGTTTGATGCATCGTGTATGCTTCCTTCCGGGATATCGAAAGTCTGAAGTGACTCGACATCGTAGCCACTGTTCCTTGCTTCTATAAGCACGCTCACAGGTAGTATACTTATCATGGAGCCCGTGTCTAAAAGTGTCGAAACCTTTCTTCCCAACATCCTCGCTCGAGTCAACGTTCTTCTACCAACAAGTCCGTATGCGTTGGATTGGGAGCTCTTTACGACCATGTTCCGGCTCCTACTTATCATTGATGTCCCTCCATTCAAAGTCTTGATGACACCTTCCTTCTCCGTTTTCCTGTGCTTATAATCTCTCATCTCATGTCCAAAATGACCACATTTGAAGCATCTTTTGTCTCCCTGATCCTTATCATAGGCATTCGAGCTACTCGTTGGCTCCTGCCTTCTCATGACAACTTCCTTTTCGCCTCTCTCCGCAGAGCTGCTTCGACTTTGGGTCATAGTTGGCACATAGCCTTTATTTCTACTTGCTTTCCTCCAGGACGGAGCTTGCTGTTCACTCCTCCTCTCAAATTTGCAGAACCTTCGCGATTGTTCGATCTCAATCGCAACTTCCTTTATTCTGTTATATGCCTCAGCTGGGTCCACCTGGTGTAGGGTTCCCACCAGCTGTACGTATTCCGGCCACGACGTCAGATTCTCCAGCAGAATCTGTGCGTACTCCATCGATCTATCCTCAATACTACATTGAGGATTAGCCTTCCTCGCTAGGTTCTCGAGAGCGACACAGAAGTCTGCAACCTTTTGGCCTGGCCTTAAGCGCGTGTTCCTTCAGGCTGTCATTGCTTTCAACCTAGCTGCTGTGGAATCACAGGCCAATAGTGAGGCCATCTCCCTCACTACTCTGTCGAAGCCTTGCTGTCTTACCCCCATGGGTATGCTCAGGAATAAGGACTTTGCCCGTCCTTGCAAGTGCTCGTCACCTAGGACCTCAATCAGGAACTGTTCATCCTGGACAATAGTAGCATACTTCCTTTTGAACTTCCGAATGAACCTGTCAAAGTCTTCATCCTCATAGCCCTTGAAGACTCCAGGATCAGGAAAAGTCATGCTTTGAATATAGCTGAGCAACTGATCTTCCCCACCTCGATGATTGTCGAGTGGTCCGTCCTCCGACCCTCTCAACACACTGCCTTCCCTCGGTGCAACTGCCGTTGCTCTGGGACCGAGTATCTGGTTTAACTCGGCTGTTAGGTTCTCCAGCCTACCTAACACTGTGGCTACCTTAGCCTCCAACTCTTCTTCAAGTGGCAATCCATCAACCGGTACCCTACATCGGCTAAGGACCTTGCTTACCATCCCAGGTAGCATTTCCACTTCTTTTCTGATCAACCTTATCTCCTCCATCATCAGTGCTTTTCTCTCATGGATATCATCTGCACATCTTTGCTTCTGATCCATATCCATGAACATAAATGTACTCGGCAGCGAAATGCTTCGCCTTGCCTTTACATTCATCGGTAATCAACGCCGCACGCGAAATCGCGCGTCTCAGCTGATCGAAGAGAGTCAATCACAATCGATACTCACGCCTCTATTAAGCGTGGATGATTTGATCAATAATCACTTCCCCCTTATACCTTAACTGCCTGCTCTGTATGATATGATAGAGCCTTTTTTCCAGTTGATCTTGGATCTGGCCTTCTTGGCCTGTTACGTACGTCACCTGCTTGATGACGTATAGATTTCCCACCTTTTTGGTCTTTTGGTTTCGCCTTCTTGGCCTGTTCTACGCGTTCTCTGCTGTCTTGCCTCTGAGACAGTCGATATCAGTCGCCCCGTGTGTATTTCAATCGATCCAGGTCTGCTCGGCCCCCATGTAACCGGGGGTGTCTAGTGGTATGACGGTTTTAACCGGATCGATAGACAACACGGAATGAACGACTAACAATTTATCTCAGATAAACGGCAACAAACAACAATGAACAACAATGCGTAACTTGAACACGGCTCAACAACGAAACGACGGGCTTTACCCTCTTGACCACTTCGGCAGGCTAACTAGTTACTAGGCACTCTCTATCTAAGGGGGAGTTCCGCCTCTCTTCGACGGAGTTAGCTCCCGCTAGCGCTTCATCAGCGCACTCCGAGGCCTCCCCCTGACTCTCGGTATTTATACCCTGCCGAAGGGGTCAGCGCGGGCTTTTCTTCCCGCCACTGAAGATCGGTAGGTCGGTGATCCGCGCCCTCTGACATAAGAAATTTACTCTATGTTTCTATCCTTGGGACCCATGTTTTTCCCTCTTGATCCCGTGCCTGCACCTGGCACAAATTAAGATCAGTCATCGTGCGGAATTTTTTACAATTTACTACTTCCTCCCTCTGGATGGGAACATTGATGAACTAAGTACATACATGGGAGTATGATCTTATGAACTTTGACGGCGTAGGCACGTAATTTTGGACTTTCGGGAAATGTGAGGATTACGGGCTGTAAGGATAATGTGGAGTCAGAGCTCAAAATTAGAGCTTCTCTGAACACTCTGATGAAAACGTCAGATTACGAGCTGAAGATTTTTTTTTGAAAGTTTTACGGCTTGTCCATGATTGCAAATGCTCAAAAACCGAAGTCTATGGCCAGGAAAGTTGGAAAAAGTTGCGGGAGGAGGGAGGGTGTAGCAAAAGAAGACTTCCCCATTTCTAATACGTCCACAGTTTTTTTATTTGTGTTAAATGTGAGCAGCAAATTATTTTCGTGAATATTCGATGAGATCGAGCATCGATCTTTGTGAAAAAGGACAGGGAGGTCTTGTGGAGGACGCGCAGGAGGAACCAAAGGCCTAGCCGGCAGTGTCCGCAGGAGATAATTAGAGGCGCGAGCACTGCGCCGGAGATTTGGCCGGGATCCAAGAAAACTTGGCAGGAATCCATAAATGTTCGTAAGAAAACTTACCTCGTAACTTCGATAGGGAAAACGCTAGAGAAATAAGTGGGGCAGTTTTGTAATCTGCGTTTTCAGCAGCATTTATAGGAGAAATTAAAGCGGAATTCACTTTTCATTTGCATTCAATCTTTGAATGTGAATATCCCCAAAAAACATTAGCTATGTTGAAGTACTTACACTCAAGTTTCAAGATTTTTAAGAATTTTGAATGTCAAGAAACCGAAGTCGGCAAATCGTGACGCTGAAAATCGATAGTAAAAAATTGAAGATTAAGAAATTGTTCACGAAATCTTGCTCGAATTCAAATCATGAACCATCTGAAAACCATAATGGTAAATCTACAACTTACAGAAAATTTTACGTCAATGTGGTGCAAATTCTCAATTTCCGAAAAATTTCCAATTTGGTTCAAACACAATTTTGCAATCATTTAATTTACCAATTCAAGGTTTCATCTTGAACTGCTGACTTTAAGTTTACCTTTCCCTCCATTTTCTAACTTGAATCGTGAGAATTCTTTATGACGAGTTTTTCGAATGACAGTTATTTCATTAAGAGAAGCCATGAAAAGTGGATTCAAAACTTTTACTCGTATTTCTCGTGCTTTTTCCCAAGCAGAGTTATGAAATACGTTTCATATGGTCTCCATCAAGTTTCTTTGCTAAGTTGTTTTGGATCCTTGCCAAATTCTCCCCACAGTGCTTGCGCTCTTAAAGGCAGCGTCCAGGCAGATCTGCACCTATGGGGATTTTACGTAGAAAGTACTTTTGGGGCCCTAACTAAGCCACTGCCTAACCGGCAGCTCAGCTAGTGCTCTAACGGCTAAGATATTTCCCTCGAAACTGGACCACGCAATCGTATTTCGCATGGGTTCATGGCGATAAGGCCTGCAGTGCGTTATTATTTTGAACGTTAGTGTATAAAGACGTAACGTCGAAAGACTCGACTACACTATTCCGGTCAATATTCACATCGCGCACTGCTTTACGAACTAGTGTTAGATAAATGCGAAGATACTTTTGGTAACAGCTGGCTTACGATCTTATTCAAAAACCACGGAATCCTGTCTGCAGGGCCACCAATACAGCTTATTATCGGGCACCTTACAAGTAGTTGCCGACATTGAGCGAATTTCTCTCGCTGATATCTTGTGCGTTTTTAAAAGATGATAAAATACCGGACAGAGTGGGTTGTCTAATTTTAGAGTATTGATGAATCTTTCCTCCAGTCCTGCAGAGTTCGCCACGTTAAGCCAAATATCGTTCAGCTTTTTGCACTGTGTCTGGTAATCTTCTTTGAAGAACGCTGCTAGATCGTAGTATCGAAAATATGCATTTCTGCGATCTCTCTATCTAACGTTTGCGGCATGATTACAAATTCACCCCCCCCCCCCTTGTCGCTTACGGGGACACGGATAGATTGCTCTTTTAATGATTCGCGTATTTCTCTATAACCTTGTCTTTGTTGCTGTGTTAAATTACTCTGATGCACGTTTTTAAACCGATAACAGTAACTCTTGCATCATTTTCATTCGGATCTGGACTCTCTTGAAATTGCGATCGCGATGCTCAGATAGTGAATCCGAGTGGCGGTCGTACTTCGAGTGCAGTTTGGTTATAGCCTTAGACCGATTGGAAGCCCAAATTGATTTCGATCCGCTCTCACTCCTCCTCCATACATGTTCAGACAGAAAACGCTAACAATACAACTCTTTGGCTTTACATTTCAATAACGTACTTTACAAAACTCGTTGCCTTTCTTTGATGGTAATCTTCATCATCATGTGATAAACACTTCTTATCTTCGGGTCATTTCCGGAAAGACCACAGGTAGCTCCTATCTTCTTGTTTTAAATGAAAGCGGGAATGAGCCCATTGTTTCTAAACCGCGGGAGGAAGATGACGGATTGCCGGACTGCAACTGCTCGTTGGCGAAGCGACAGGGCTTTGCGTACAAAAGAGAGGAAGCGTGGCTGTATTCCAGTCAGTAAGTTAAATGTTCTCTCTTCTCTGAACCTGGGCAATTGGAACGATGTTAGTAGTTGTCATACGATATTATGCCAGTGCCAGGTTTGTACGGTGGAATGTATTGGCCTTACGTTTCGACAAAATCGTCTTCGAAATCTTTTCAAAGAATATACTGTTGCATGCCAATTCATGCCAAAGTGAAACGAGCCGTTGTGCGCAATATGTATCGAACTGCTATAAGTGTGTGCATAGGAGGCAAGAACGACTCGAGTCCGTAAAACTGGCTACACAAATTGCGCGTAGCAATGGTTACTTGCCACAACGTTTAAGCTGCGCTTCCAATTTTGCGAACAAAACAATGGCCACGCTCAGGATAACAAGGTGCCCTTGTGTATGCCTTTCATTTCCAATAAATCTAGTGCAGCAATTAAACAATGTATAAAGCGGGCACATGCAAAAATGATGTTATGCTTGTTAACATTTCGAAAGAAAACATCAAGAAGCAGTTGGTAAGGAACAGGCTCTATGTATTGTCTGCCCATACGCAAAAGTAGGTGACCACGCGAACGCAGGAGTAGCGTATGATTTCGAGTGCTTGCACTGCAAAGTGACATATATCGGAGAAACGGGTAGATTGCTGAATGTTAGACTTAGGGAGCATCTAGCAAAAAGACGAGCAAATGCAATATTAGGAAGACACAGAATAGCAACGCACAACGGCGGTGAATATGACGTTAAGTGCGCTATTTTGTCATACGAGGCAGAGATTACAGTGAGGAAAACCGTTGAGGCAGCGTGGATTTCCCCTCGAAATCTTAGCATGAACAACAAAAGTGAATGCTTATCAATAACAGCTGAACTCTGCCTATCTTGCGATCTGTGAGCGATAGTCTGCCCATATATAAGTGTCGATCATAGGACAGCATTCAGTGTCGTCTGTTTCTTCGGCGCGAGTAAGTACTGACTCTGCTGACTCTCACTAACACCACGGTGGGTAAAAGTTCGTCTTCTCATCGACATGCGCCTGTACGTTGAGTGCGGAGCGTGGTCTAGACTCGGCAGTGCGGGGAGGCGTTTGGCGGTCTGGTCCCACAGATAACACTGCAATCTACTTTCAGGCCTCCGACGAAGACGATTTTGTCGAAACGTAAGGCCAATAAAACATTCCACCGTACAAACCTGGCACTGGCATAATATCGTATGACAACTACTAACATTGTGACGAAAGGATTTTTCATACTCCTTGTGGTTTAATTCGAATTCAATCCGCCTTTATATGCACTCGTAACATCAGACACATTGTGATGTTTTTCCATGAATCAAAAATGCCTTTGCAAAATCAAAAATTTTGTTTCGAACCTTACAAGGACAAGCTAGGCTGTGATCAGAATTTCGAAAATCATAAGGCCCTTAGCTTTTATTGCTTCTATCCGTAAAAATGAAAACTATTACAGATTATTTCAAGTCATTTTGAATTTCGTTGCGGAAACATAATATGACCATCAAGGGTGAGGGGCCAATTAGGAAACCCACGACCATATGTTAGACAGATTTTGAACCTGTAAAATCAATTCCGACAGAATGCTATTCTCATTCAGAGAAACAGGGGCGGTAGTAAACCTCTCGAAACTCAGAGTTAACTTTGTATTATTTCTGAGGTAACGAGCGCCTGTTTGACCCCCTCAACAGGTGCTTGAACAGACCAAGTCTTGAAAGTGATGATATAACAGGATACTCCGTAGCCGGTAGTTTACTTTTGGTAGCGCAACATCGTCCAAGTCATTCTGCACATGAGATAGCGTCACTAAACGCGCTGAGCTCTCCGATAACTTTCAGTTTATTGCGCGTTCCAGTTTATCGTGAAACTCAGAGATAACTCTGAGTTTGGTTTAGAGAAAGAGAAATAGTGCACAAAGGGTCAGCTAAAAATCCTCCGAAGTACATCTTGCTCGTAGTTTCAGCAGGCATGAGGAGGTATTTCGTGGTGCGCTGTAATTTGAAAATTTCTGAAATTTTGTAAAATCTTGACCCAGGAGTTATTCGGTGCGCGGATCACGAATATGGTACTCATTTTTCACCATGGGGCGTACCTTCGATACATAGAGCCACATATACTCTGGTAGCCGTCACTTTAAAGGCAGCATCCAGGCAGATCTGGACCTATGGGGCTTTTACGTGGAAAGTACTTTTGGGGCCCTAACTAAGGCACTGCCCAAGCGGCAGCTCAGGAAGTGCTGTAATGGCTGAGATATTCCCCTCGAAACTGGACCCCGCGACCGTGTTTCGCATGGATTCGTGGCGCAAAGCGTGGATCCTGGCGCGAAACTGCCATGAATCCATGCGAATACGATCGCGGGGTCCAGTTTCGAGGGGAATATCTCACAGCCGTTAGAGCACTACCTGCGCTGCCGCTTGAGCAGTGCCTTAGTTAGGGCCCCAAAAGTACTTTCTACGTAAAATCCCCATAGGTGCAGATCTGCCTGGACGCTGCCTTTAATTGCCTCCTGCGGATATGGCGGCAGAGCCTTTGGTTCCTCCTGCTACGTCGCCGGTCTTGTGATATCGCGAGCTCTGATAAGTGCAAATGTAACATTTCCGATTATTCAAATTATTCTGTGGCGAAATTACGTATTTAAATCCATTTAACGGTTCTACTTTCCGGCTTATATTGGTGAACAGGGTTAATTTCCAAACCTCAAACCTTCATTTCTTTTCCATCGCCATACGCTTCCCGTATTTTTACATCAAATTTCTTGTGTTTAGCTGTGTTTGCAATTTTTGTGGAATGCTTGCCTTTGTTTATGCCATTTAAACTAGTGATGAGTCGTGTGGCAATATAGAGATCAGCCACAAACGCTGAATTATTTTGTTTCTATGTTTTTTCTGTCATGCTCTACTGAAATTGTTGCATCGCAGCTTTGAAAAAGCTCGTTCTCGAAGAAATTTTATAACCTGTCTGTAAAAATTTACTTAGTTCAGGCGGTGGCCAATTTCTTTTGCGAAATTTGTAGAAGTTCTCTACAAAATTGCAGGTTCTAACGAGTTCCACTATCTTTTGGTTCAAATATGTTTGTTCGGACACACTTTTGCACTATCTCGAAGTACACTTTTAGCTAAATGTAGGGTGAAGTGCCGAGTTACGACTGTAATCTTATATATTAGGTTGGTCCGAAAGTTCTTGCGCATCATTTTTAAAAAATCATAACATCCTTGCCACTCAAAGGATTTCCTCGAAATTATATCTATCCGAAAGAGGAATCCATGCTCTTTACAGCTGCTACTTCGCCGTCAATTACTTTGAGAAACTTCGAGAGTTACAAGCAGTTGAATGAAATCAGCCAAAATTGGCATTTTTCGAGCTGGGTCACAAAAAATTTTGGAAGTATTTTTTTGTGATAAAGAAAATTATGCTCATTACAATGGTACTTTTTCCATGCGTTGAAACGAAAAAGATCGAGAGTTAGGAGCAAATAAAGAGAATTCCTTCAGTTTTGTAATTTTTGAGCATGGTCAAAAAAGCCCAGAAACGTCATAGAAAATACGTAAAAGTTATAAACGTGGGTTTTGTGACCTTGTCATTCTAGCTGAGCAAGTTTCGAGCTAATCGAGAGCAATTTTGTTTTTCGTGCTTTTTCGGATTTTCGGGCCTGCATTTTTCACGAAAATCAAAATTGCTCTCGATTAGCACAATTTCCGCTCAGCTAGAAAGAGAAGGTCACAAAATCCACGATCATGACTTTTCCGTATTTTCTGTGACGTTTCTGGGCTTTTTTGACCATGCTCAAAAATTACAAAACTGAAGGAATTCTTTTTATTTGCTCCTAACTCTCGATCTTTCCCGTTTCAACTCATGGGAAAAGTACCATTGTAGTGAGCATAATTTTCCCTATCATATAAAAGTACTTCCAGAATTTTTCGTGACCCAGCTCGAAAAATGCCAATTTTGACTAATTTCATTTAATTGCTTGTAATTTTCGAAGTTTCTCAAAGTAATTGGTGGCGAAGGAGCAGCTGTAAAGAGCATGGATTCCTCTTTCGGATAGATATAACTTTGAGGAAATCCTTTGAGTGGCAAGGATGTTATGATTTTTTGAAAATGATGCGCAAGAACTTTCGGACCAACCTAATATAAAGCTGAATGTCTGTTTGTCTGTCTGTCTGTCTGTCTGTCTGTATGTACGTATGTTCCGAATAGAAAATTCCATTTCTGAACCGATCGGGACCAAACTTGGCACACATACACTTCGGGCCCCGGCGGGTGTCATAGGCTACTTTTCGTCATCGATCGATATCGATTTTATCGATTTTTTGCAAAATTTGAGCTACGGGGCTGGGAGTTGGCACAGGGGGTAATCGAGCATGCTGATCACCCCCGTGGGGGGTAACAAAAAGTGGACTGTGACACCCGCCGGGGCCCGAAGTGTATCTGTGCCAAGTTTGGTCCGGATCGGTTAAGAAATGGAATTTTCTATTCGGAACATACGGCGGAGCCGGGTAAGCCAGCTAGTAGTGAAGAAAATCCGCAAGTCCTATTTAAAGCTGTTCGAAAAGGTTTAAGAGCGTGCGAAATAAACTTCGAGTTCTTTTACTCTCGATTCGCAGCTTAGAAACGAAATTCTGTGTGTCTAACATGAGTACTCGAGATATTATACGTTGACTTATGATGATTGTATCGCTTTCAAGATTGAACATCTTGGATCCAAACACATGCGCTCGTTTTGGTATATCCTTGGAAATATTTTCCTCGCTAGTTGCGATTGCAGCAGAAATGCACGCGATATCTCTGCGAAACTGGTAAAGAAGAACTGTTGATGAGAGGATATGAAAATGGGCAACACCATAAAAAATGCGAGTTCAATTAGAAATGCGATATAATATGGAAAATGCATTCTTGTAATTTGAGTTAGTGAAAGTGCTTAGGCTTCCTTGGCGATGTGATATGAGGTGCCGCATAGGATCTTTCCAGATCCAAATTCTGTTTTTGTAGCCAACAAAATTTTCTAAAATCGCGTAAGAAAAGTTGACAGTATGCTTCGAAGAATAGTAGCTTCAACCTAGGCTTTTTCATCGTCAATTCATAAGTATTCAATCGTATCGTAGTGTGGAAGATCGCAATGCTTCAGCTCCACGTAAGTTCTCACGTTATAGAAATTGATTCCCACATTCTAGATCTGGCTTATGAATTCTGCTCAACATGAAGTAGACCCATCTATCCAGCGGAGTCTTCTTATCTTTGCTGAAAATATGCGGCATCATGTGTTATTTTGCTGTATTACTTATTAATCTTGTCGCTTTCCTCAATAAACGATAGAGCGATAGAGATTCTCGTTGTGTTGTTGGAAAGCGACTAGCTTCATTCCGGCACCATAGTATCAGCCATATAGGCGCCACTGCTTCTTTACTTGCTATTTCTCTCTCAAAAAATTCTACACTTCTTTGAAGAATGCACTGTTCAGTGTGCAGTTGCATTGCGAATATTTTCTACACATTTATATCCTCGATTTCACGTAGATATGTTGTAATATACGGCAAATGGAAGGGAGCCAAGTATGAAGGTTTGAGCGAAAATTACGCTAGCACAATATGATTACAAACGCATCAAGACGAAATTGTAGACAGTATGTCGCTACAGGTTGAATTATTGAGCACATGAAAAAGAAGTGAATTTGGAAACTCATTAAAATCTGGGGCCTTGAAGAACTTGGACAAGTGGGATGTAATTGGAGGAGCATTTGTCAACTAAGCAGCAGAAATTCAAAGTTTATCGAAATTTCACACAATGGGAGGAGGGCATGATGTACACAACATCATAGTAATTTCTTGCTAAGATAAAGTTTGATACTTTGACCTCACAAAAAAGGCCCTTTGTTGATAATGGGTATCGATGTTGTAATCGGCATGACACTTCAAGCACTCGGTTCCTAAAGTGCCATATCTGAAGTATCCTAAGAACTTTCTTTCTTTCATACCGTACTGCCGTCCATGTATGCGATGGTGAAATTCGGTAAATAACTACATTTATAGCTTACATCATGAGATCATGTACTTGTGTCATTATTATTCTACATACGTCTTCTGTCAAAATAATAGTCAGGCCGAATTGAACAGAATATCGTATTCGGTAATTGTGAATAAATCTTCAATGTCGGAAAAGCAAATCCAAAAGCTCTTCGGTGTTGGAGAAAACGAAGTTCGGATCCAATTTGGCCGCCCAACGATTTGTTTATGCTCAACCGGAATCAGCGCTCCGTAAACGATAGTTGAGTGTTTCTGATAAAGATGATCAACTTTCGTAGCAAACAAATCCACTCTAATTTTAACATTGAACAAAAAATGTTTGATAATTGCATTCCGTAAGCAAATTCAATGATAATGATTTAGAAGCCAATCTCGTCTATATGCAAATATCTGCCACAAGATTAAAGAAGCTATGTATACATGGAAAAAAATTTTTAGGTCGAAGAGAAGTATTGTAATGACAGAGATTCCCTTTGAAGTTGTGGTATATACTAGGCGCGCAATGACGACGCCCTTGAGGTTGGATTTCCGTGTTTGGGTCAAGCAATCTCTCTACTATCTAGGATATTCTAACACAGATTGCAAAGCGCTGAATGCTATGGAAGACGAATCTATTCTCCAACGCGATTCCTAGTATGCTTCATTTCCTTCATATTTCTATTCTCTAATAAACTATCAAGCTTTTTGTCATAAGAAAAGCAGTTCAGTCAATACCTATGTTTTAGCACATAGAACATTGTAATTGCCTGAAAATTGTAAATTTTTTTAGAGGTCCATTTCTCAAATAAACTTTGAGGATTCACGATGTATATGCCAATTCACAATATCTCAAGACCACGGTTGAGGTTTGCTATCCTCACATGATGGAATCGACCGATTAAATTGCAAAATTAACTTTGATGACCTCTCGATTTGCAGCTTTTCAAATCTTTTTACGTGAACTCTGACATCATAGTAGCCAACCTCAATGATTTCTACTTATTATAAATAATCCATTCCTTTAGTAGGTCTTCTTCTACTGTAGAAATGCAGCTTAAATGTAATATTGCAAGTATTATCTAATAATTTCGTCAATTTCTTTCATGAACCCCAACGATGGGTTTCTCATCTCTATTTTGATGAGACTTTTTGTTGTGCGTTTAGGAAGCAACGGCATCATTCCAACAGTAATCACCTAAGCCAGATGGCGTGAAGGCTTCATTATCTGTTATTTCATTCTGAAAATGTAATCTTTAAAAAAATTAAATTGTTAACTAAAATTAGCAAAAAGGCTGTTTTTATTCTAGCAAAAATTCTGTTGTGTTGAAGAGAATGAGAGAGTTATTCGAAACAAAAGTCATATCTTGAAAAACATTTTTGTGCCCAACAGAATGTAAACGGGAAAAATCAGTATGTCGCATTTGATGGACATTGAAGAAATTGGGCGAGCTGATAAAGCTATTGTTTTGCAAAATACGCCACACTACTCTGTATTCAAAAGCCAAGCTAACATAACGTTCTAACGAGACAAATTGACCCTTTGTCATTTAGCTATTGCAACTCACGAATTATGACAATAATGGCTGTTGCGTGCGTCATAAGCTATTTCCGCATGTCAGACTTCTTGGCTTTCGTCTTGACATGGAGCACTTTTTGGTTCTATATGTTGATATTACTATGCTTAAACTAGTTGCTAAAGTCTGAAGTGATATCGCTTGTTTTCCTCACAACTTTTGGGAGGTCGCTATCGAGCTGACTCGATCTATAGAAGAATCATACCTTTTGCTCCTACGATCATGGCTGAATTTAAAAAAAAACACAAAAGGTGAGCTTTTTGAATGCATTTTGAATAAACTTTTAGCTTGAAAGATCTATGGTGCTTTTGGAAAAGGTGCCCCCAGCTAAGGCCAAAAACTTCGACTGTGATGCAGAAGGCTTCGACACTGTAGTAGGTTCTGACTCTGTTGCAGAGGATCTTCTGAGTAATCCCTTAGTGGGTGAGAATAAGCAGAGAGCCCAAATCTTGGACAAGGCTCATCCTTGATTCACTTCAATCTTCAACAATCGACTAGCTGGAACATGGTTTTGTCAAAATTTGCATCATACGACGTGAGTAGAGGAGTAAGTAGCTGTGATTTTCAGAATGAAGTCAAGAATCACCATAAGCAGGAGCCAAAAGGGAAGAAACTGTGGTATCATGCGTTAGAACAGTCAAATTTTGGGATTCACAATGCTATTGCACCACTATTACTCGCCCTTATTAAACAGCAAAATTTCGAAGAAGTTTTTTTGCTACCTTAAACTCCTTTGTAGCTGTACCCACAATCCGTACAAAACGCATGGATAATCCATTAATTTATAATTACTATAGCTTCAATGGTGCTATCACTGACTGTATTCTTGGAAATAAAATACTCTTGAAAACCAGCAATACCGCGTTTATGTTTTCATTCTTTTCGCTCATCCTGGTAGAACTATCAGAAGCTGATTTTGTTTCTTTTCCAGCTACAAAGTGGCATTCCATTGACAGCTTGTAGAATCAAAGTTTTACAAGAGTTTCAGCGAAGTTATCAGTGGCAGCAAATGTTGCAATTCTCCAACTATGCAGCTAGTGAAGACGATACTCATCTCAGTTTTGCCTTTATTAGCGTGGCGTAAATTACAGTAAAGTACAGTAAAGTTCAAGAACAGCTTTGCACTGGCATTGATGTCTCGATCTATCACCGCCTCCATCTTCCTAATGGAAAAGATGTCAAATTTTTGGCACTCTACATTAAAAACACTACTACTCTTCTTCTTCATCTTCAAGGAGCTGAAACGGGGCTGGCACGGGGCTGGCACTGTCTCCAATCGTGATTGAATTGATTATAGTTATATTAATGTTAACTACTGATGTTATGCACAATATATTTTAATGTTTTAATAAACACAACAAAAACATGGGCTTAACAAACTCAAACAATTGTAATGCACAATACAAAACATGGGTTACGCAAAATAATTACATACAATCGACTAGATAAGCACGAATGTCAGCGCAACCTTCTGGCGGATGGTCGCATACAGCTAGTCTGCACCCAAGTTTCCTCAGGTGCAAACATCGCATGGCGATCATCATGTTATGAAGGACTGCGCATGCGATGATAATCTTAGCTGCGCGTCTTGGAGCCACGCGGATCCTATCCTTCAAGATTGCGAACTTCCGCTTCCATATGCCGAATGTGCACTCAACGATGACACGCATCTTCGAGTGCCATCGGTTGTAGGGGACTTCTTGCCTAGTAGCCGGATTTCTAATGGGTGTAATGACGTCATTCCCATTAGCGAATCCGGAGTCTCCGATGAAGCTGTAGCCATGCGGAACTGCGCCTTCTTCGTAGGCATACTTCACCTGCGAAGCCGAGTAAACGCTGGCATCATGCACAGACCCCGGAAAGTTCGCATTTATGTAGACAAACCGTCCGTGGGCATCTACAGCAGCCAGCACATTCAGGGCTGTGAAGCCCTTGCGGCAGTAGTACTGCCAGCCGGAATGTGCAGGCTTCTGTATTCGCACGCAGCTGCCGTCGATGGCGCCGATGATGTTCGAAAAGCTCCTGTCCGGGCGAAGGTGGCGGCGCCCGATCGACAGTATTCCTCGTCCCCTAATCGGCAGCGGATGAAGTGCCGCACAATTAGGGGGTTGTTCAGGGCATGCACGACGTCTCGCACCGCGTTGGAGACCGTCTTCTGGCTGGCACCAATGGTGTCAGCCAGAACTTCCTGGTGCGCATCCGTAGATAGATAGCGAAGGGCGATCACTACCTGAAAAAAAAGAGGTGCAATTGCAATAAATGAGCCTAAGCGTATTGTTCTGCGCCACAAAGTGAGGAGAAAGTTTTTGAGCTTCCCTGCAAACGATTGCACTGAGCCGGAATTGAACCCTTCACGGTCCCTTTGATAGCCCCGCACACAGGCACTGCGCCACTCAAGACATAGGCGTGGAACGCTTCGGATTTTATATTGACGTTCGAAGCGCGCCCGCCACACGCACATGGCTTTCGAGGATAAAAGAATATTAAGAATAATAAGTGTGTTTCGTACCTTGTTCTCCAAATCGACGGACCAATTTGGAGTTTGGCGGTCTCCCATAAGCGGTGCGATTAGTCGGCAGATCTTCTTGATGTGCTTCTCCTGCATCCGGAATTTACGCGCCAATAGCCGCTGATTCTGACGGAACAGTCGGAGAGGATGAAGCCGATTGTACTGTATGTTTGCGCTTCTTCTCGTCGTTCCATGCGGAAAAGCAAGCATAGCTCTAAAAAAATCGCCTAGAAACTTCCTTGATGTATGCATTACATTCGACAGAAAGCACTTGAAAACAGAGCAATAACACGCGCGCAAAGCGGAGACTATTCTACATGGGTTTCTCATCGATTGATCTACCTCTTTACGGGAGAGCTGGTCTTCTGCATTCTTGTCTTCCAAGTGTCTGCCTCTAAGCAGCTACCCTATAGCGCATTGCCTGCGCTCGCTGCTCACGATCAGCGCTAAGCGCAGAATCGGCTGGCGGGTGACCGCGATAGTTTTGCAGTGACCAAGCTACGGTCGTGAGGTCGTGAGCAGCACGTACTTCAGTCGGACATGTCACGACGTCGCTTTCTTTACGTTGCGACAAATTTAAGGGGTTTACTACGGGCCAAACTCTTCTGTTGATTCCTCTCAACCCCTGTAACTTTCTCTTTCCGGCATTTATGCAGTCAACTTCAGCTCCTTTCTTTTCCACATCAAGCATCTGTTCTAATGTTTCATTGTTTCACGCTCTTGTGGACCCAAACTTTCCAGCTTCTACCGAAATGTTGCTATACTTACAAGGAAAGAGCATTCACAATTAGTGACCGTGGTCATTTGGAATGCTATGTGTACCATAAAGTGCATCGATGATCATAGATTTATGCTCTATATTTACGAAACAATATTTTGAAGTAAATTATGAACTTTTCGTAGAACATTTGGATAGTTAACACCACTTAATTTGTTCTAGTTCACCGTTTAAAGCTATTGATTATAATCTTGAGCACTGTCATATTCGTTCTAGCACTGTTGCACTGTTGTATCTACGCATCCAGCAATTAGAGAGGAAAAAATTTTTTTATTGATGTGACCCTTCGCAGGGAACCGAGACATTCTCTAAAAAATAATAATAACTCTACTCAGGTTATTGTCCGCAGATATGGAAGACAGCAATCGAACCAGCACTGAAAGGCATATTTTTTTATATACAAATCATTGTGAATGGCCACGATCATCAAGTTCCTTCACTTGCAACTCTCCTAAACAATCTTGTATGACCAAATGAGACCTACCGCTGGACAATGCGTAAGCCTCTGATCCTTGGTCGAACATCTGTTCCTTGGTGATTTACGGGGGGCAATAGAGACGAATCATGCTTTCGCTCATTTTATGCATAAGCCTCTTACCCTTGATCGAACATCTGTTCTCTGGTGATTCACAGGGGGTCAATAGAGACGAATCAAGACTTTCGCTCATTTTGGATCTCACTAAACAATAGCAGTACATGTGTCAGCCATAATAATACATGAGGTATTGTGCAGTCCACTGCACTTGGACGTGAAAGCGCATACAAGTGCTTCGAACCGCACAATAGCTGCACAAATTAAACTGCTCTGAGAGTGCTTTGTCTTTCAGCTGTTTAATTTCGCTGCGTAGTGTTGATTACACATTCAATCGTACTTTCATAACTTTTCGAGTTTATTGAGTTTAGCGCACCGCTTGTTAAATTTCAAGCGCTACAAAAAGTAGGGGACAGTTTAGACAGAGATCATAATTTAAGTCTACTTTACTCCTCCTCACGGATTGTAATATAGACACGAATAATTAGAAGTAATCGCTATACTACCATCGATTTTTCCTAATTCTCTGTTAAAGCTTATAGTCTATCATTTCTTAAATACAAGCTTTTATGCAAGCAGACTTGTATAAGGAAATGTAATGTTGTGGTTAACAGCGCTCTACAAGAATAATGCATTGTTAACTATATTGGACAGCCTCAAATTGTTTAAGTATGTAGGCTTATCGCCATCAGATAAAGATAAGTTTAAAAAGCTATTCAACGATTTTTGTCGTTCAATCTTGATGCAAAAGTATTTCATAATTGAAAAGAAATCGATAATTTCCAAAGCTTAGACCCACAAATGGTCCTGTGGCTTCAGGATGGTTATCTAAACAAAAATCTGCTGATTGAATTTGGAGAAGGAAGACCAAAAACGGCACATGTAATTTCCTTTCCCTCATTTTCGGTTAGCTGGCTTCAAAAAATCTGCAATCATTTCTTACATGGTTGTAGTTGAAAGTTAATGTGGCAAGCTTTGTTCTCGCATGGAAAAGCAAATACATACGAGACTGAGGCCACCACAGAGACACATGGGATACTATCATCGATATTCCTTAGATACAAGCTTTTATGCAAGCAGACTTGTATAAAAGCAAGGAAATGTAATGTCGCGGTTAACAGCGCTTTTCAAAAAAAATCTTTAATTCTATACAGGAGAAAATCACGAGGAATATCTATAGTCGCCCTCACCCCACTAGTCGGTCGGTGGACGAATTCAAATTTGAATTGAAGCAGGCCTGTCACGGCAGAGCGTGGCAGGAGACAACGCTCAGCAATTACAAAAACTCAATATAGATCAAAAACGTTGTAACAATACAAAAACTGCTAAGCAATGGCGAAGAAATACGCAAAGTGAATGCGTGAATTTGAACGGAGAGCTAAGGTGCCGTGCTCTGCCGCGACCTGCCTGCTCCACTTCGAATTCGAATTCGTCCACCGACCGACTAGTGGGGTGAGGACGACTATAGCAGCATTATAATAATTTTTTACAACCAAACTGAAACTCAAGATTACAAAATTTAACAGGGGTCCTCTTCTTAGTCGAAGTTACACATCAATGCAGAACTTTTGCAGCAGCTTTTAATTTTCTTCCTATCGATTTGGGGAGGTCAGAACTTATTCGATTTCAAATTTCCATCAGCTGCTGAAAGGCTGCCTTAAATAGACCAATACGCAATTAAGAACTCTGTACAATCGTACAAATTTAGGAAAAGGCTTGAAAGAATCAAGAAGGAGTCGGAGCACCGTCGAGAAGAGCATCATCGTAAAGCCGGTTGAATTCGCTGACACAGAGAGTGATCATCGTTGCATGGAATATAACTATTGAATCTCAGAAATATAAGGCTGGCTAAAAAATAATTTCGTTTTAGTATGAAAATCTTTACGAAATCCTTCCTAGTTGTTTTTATCCATAATTTTTGTGGATAGGTAGTTCAAAGCTTCCTCTATCACATACCCACTATCCAGAATTTTCAATCACTAAAAGACAATTATGTCCCAAAATGGCTGATATTGCAGCCCAATTCTGCAAGTTTCTAAGATTTTTCTAAGCTTCGTTTTCATACTATAATGGATGTAGAGAATAGCACTTTGGTATTTAGATATAGATAAGGTTCCTTACTTAGCGAATATCAATAAATATTGTGACTGCCACTCCAAAATTCTTTGACCAAAAAAACCAAATTTTCTCATATTTGGGCATAATGAAAAAAATTGGGATTTTTCACTTCTTTGGGGATTTTTTTATTGCAACAAATTCTACTCTAGAAGTTTATATGCTTCAGTTCTCAGTGAAGTGCTCTTTTTGGAGGTAACAATTGTTGGACAAAAAATTGTCTGAAGCATTAATAGGAGCCGCAAAAGCTACCGAAATTATTATTAGCCAACCTAATAAAATCGTAATAATAACCTCATCGAAAATTGTGAGCTCCGTAGTATTAAGAAGTTTTTTTTTACAAATGTTGTGGAAGCTCTGTCGAACATCAGATCAGATATCACATCTCTACATCGTTTGATCTTTGTTTTTACAAATTGCTTCCATCCTTTAAAATTGCATGGCAGACAATGGAGTCTGTAAGACATGGATAATGAATAGAGAATTTTGGGAGCTGGTGTCAAGCACATGGTTGCTCAAATGCAGCAATAACTTTTCTGTCGTTCATTGAATCTACTTAACACTTACATGCAGGCAGTCTGCTATGTACACAAGGATAAAGAAAATGTAAACAAAGTGCACAAGTTTTTGCCGTCAGAAGCTTCCGCTTATACTAGGTAGATACAGGTTTTCCAAGAAATATTTACTGTTCAATAACATCTTCCTTTCCAAGGAGTCGTTTTTGCCTGCCTTTGGGAACGGTCCTTAGAGCTGGCTTCAACTTAGGATTACGGTATAGAGCGAATCAGATTGCTCTTCTTTAGGATCACAGTAAAACTTTGTAGAAGGCTTTGGGCCACCACAAAGACATATTTTTATTTTGCCCTCAGAGAGGAAACAAAATGATCTGAAAACTTTCATATTAGACTAATTCGATTTATTTTAAATACAAAGTTTGCATATCAATGCTTCGATAAAAAAAGTTATGCAAGGTATACAGCAGCAGCTCCACTTTCCTAAGAATGTAATTACAGTTTTGAGCTTTGCAATCCTGTAGAAAGTTAAGTAATTAAATCAGCATGCTTGAAAACACTGTCAAATAAGTTTTCAGGTTTTTTGTAAAGTGGTGCTATATACCGGTAGTTCCTACCTACTCCGGAAATTTACTCCTAGAGTGAATTTCTCCTAGAGTAATGGAGGGCGGCCGGTAATTCGCTCCATGCTGTAAGTCTAAAATGAAGCAAGCTCTACAAAATGATGCTAAAGGTAGGCAAAAAGACTACGGGAAAGGAGATATCATATCAAACAGTGGGTACATACTTTTGGGACCCCTTTTTTGGTCAAATGGTGACGCTTCACATTTTATTCAAACAACTTTCATAACCCAAATTTGCGCATTTTTTGTTGCTCTATTGTTTTGGAATGAACCTTCAGAAAAATGGGCTTCAGCCTTTCAATTTTAAGTTTACAAAAAAAACTTGAAACAAGCTTTATTATCTGTATAAAAAGCAATACTGACAAATAATGATAGGAACAGTTTACATATGTTATACAACACGTTTGAGGCTGAAGCTATACGTTATACAGCACAGCATTTGAGATTAGCTCATCCTTCATTTAGTGGCCTGGAGGGTAAAGCCTAAGGGACCAAATTTTGTCAGACACACTCATTTCCAAAGAAATTGCGAATCGTGGTAGAAATATTAGAACTGTTCGGAAGCTACTGTGTAATTTTTGCAAAATTTGAATATTAGACAATTATTGAAAACAGATTTAGAGAGAGTTTAAGGATAAACTTAGCGCCAGAAGCTATCGCCGTCAATAACTATTTTTCCTTAAAATAGTAGGTCATCTCAAAAGTTTTTCAATTTTGAAAAACTCGACTTTCCTACGCAGTCATACATTTCTTAACGCTAAATAGATTGCAGGGTACCATTTGAAGCCAAAACAACCTTTATAAGATTCCAGTACCTGAATTAGATTTACATCTTCTTGCTAAGCGTCGGTGCGATTTGGGGTCTTTCCCTTGTGAGAGGCAACGGTGGGTGTAGGGAATGGAAAGTGAGTTGTTGAAAGTGGACCACTTTTTGTAACTTTAAGATAGGTTTTTGCTCGTAGGTCAAAAGCAGTCTACCATTACACATTTTTATGTAATCGCAAACTTTTCCTCAACCATTTGAAAGACTAGATCAAAAAGTACGAGTCCAACGGTAGAAGACATGACCGATAGCTTTCTTTGAGAAGGTATAAAAAGCATAATACATTTTTCACTGCTACTCGTGTAATGAGAGACATTCATCCGAACCATGCTTGCTAGTTAAACGTATTGCGTTGGTTTGTAGATGGCGCAACTGATTATACTATTAGCGCTGGAAAAAGCTAAGACATTGATATATGACATACATCGTATGTGAGACATGAAACAGCCAATGTCTTACGATCTCATAGGAAAGGCACTCATTTCAAATGGGAGTTCAATTATTGTAGAAAGTTATCCATGTCTCTCGAAATCTAATCAAGTGAAAAGCAATTATTTGTCAAATTGTTGAAATTCTGCGTCATCTTGCATAATTCTTTGCAAATCTATACAAGAATGATATTCTTGTATTCTATCTATACAAGTCTCTCCAAGAATGCACGGGCGGTAGGCTAAAATATGGCTAGAGGACCGTGGCGCCGTTAGCCTCTACCATTCGTGTAAAGCTGGCACAAGCTGCAGCTGCATGTTATGTGTAGAAAAAGTTATAAGGGTTGGCTGCAAATTCCGCGCGGACCCCGCTCACATTCTCCCCCACCCCCTATCGGCTACATTACGTGCCATCTTAAAAATGGTGGCAGTGTTCGCAGTATCGTACCTTTCCATAATGTTTGAATGGAGTGGCGAGAGAAAAAGCTACTGCAACTTTGAGAGGACCTGAGAGATTTAACAAATAATACACAAAGCCTTTGTGAAAAACACGAGGTGTTCACTTGTAAGGTTGGCTAAAATTTTTGCTGGAGAAATATGGGCTCAGAGACTTCTAGGACATCATCTAATTTTCAGGCTTGCAGGTCTCCACTATTGCTCTATTTTGCTTTATCTTAAGTCACGACCTTTTCGATTGTTCATAATGTGAATTACCACCATATACTCTGTTAGTGTTATGTAGCTGTTACGTGAGCAAAGTGATAAATGTGTAACATGCATGCAGCTCAGCACTTCACTCTTTCGTTAGCACAGACATCAAGCTAATGTGATTCATCTGAGCATCTCCTTCAATGATGCTGGTCCGTATGAGGAATACATATTTCTGCAGTTGCAATATATTAGGTCAATCCGGGATTTGTGCCGTTTGGACCCTTTCACAAACATTTTGAAGGAAGCAACGAGAAAAATTCGGATAGCTTTTTTTGTTGACCTAAGCTTGTTCTTCACGCTGATTCCGAAAAAGCAGCTTGGAGAGCACAAAAATGCCGAAAACGAGCTCCTCCCGAGGCTTTGATTTTGAGACGTCAGCCGCCAAGATTAAAATGCGGAGTCGTTGACTGGAATGGCGTGAGGTATGCTTTAGACCATAATCCACGTATTTCACGAATGTTTTGCTGTCTTCCTTGCTTAAATTCAGCTAATTTGTTTCCAGTACCACCAGTAGGACTTTTGGAAAAGTCTTGCTTACCAATGGATGAGAATCTCTTGCAATGCGGTACTTTTGCACCTCTCCAGTTCAGCTCTCACAGTTCCACACAACGTGGCTGTGGGCAATCTCATATTTGGTCTATCCAAACATTTCAGAACACGAACAGGTTAGAAGTTTAGGCACCGCTTGATACAACTTCTTTTTCTCTTTCCCACCTCATTTTCTTTACATAAGGGATCCGTCAGAGTTTACCCATGTTACTAATGTTACTCGTATTGCTCGTGTTACTAGTGTTACTCGTATTACCGGTGTTACAAGTGTTGCTGGTGTTACTCGTGTTACTAGTGTTACTACCAGGGTAAAGCGGGGGGTGCGGCACGCCGCAGGGTGGGGGGGGGGGGGTCGTTAGGGGGGGGGTAGATAGGGGGGGGAGTCGTATCGACCCAAGGTCAAAAGCACTTGTACAAGCTGTGTGACTAAATTGACTTGATGAAAGCGCTGTTAAAATCCTGCAAAATTCAAGTTCAACGACACAAACTTACAGATACCGTATGCCTACCGTAACCTACCGTACCTCTAATCAAGCATAATTGTCGTAATCCGCGTGTCGAATAACCCCTATGCGCCAAGTTTCAGCGAACTCTGAGGTCTCCGAGCAGTAAACAACCTTGTATAAAGCAGTAATTTAAAACATGATTAACTTCATCTTAACGGTGAGTAAGCTACCTTCTTGCACTCAAGACAAAGCACTACTCCTTCTTTGTCCACCTCAGGAATCCCGCTTCAGAAGACCTCCAAACTATTGAATTAGAAGCCAACCAAAATCTCGTTTTTCCCATTTTTCGCTTTTGATCGCTGTGCTTTCACCAAATATTACTCACAAGGGAATGGTCAGAAATCGAAGTGGCCAATTCAAGCAAGCTGCATACCATTCGATGCAGCATAGAATGCTGATTTCAGATCTGTCTTCCGTATCTGCAGAGCGCTTTTGTAGGCGAAGTTATAAGCCGTTAAATGTCGTCATTTTGCTAAAAAATTGTGCGTGTAAAGGTCAAACTTGGCCGTACAAAGCCATTCTCGGCTCAGTGTTGGACCAAAACGTGTAACTAGGTCAGTTCATATGGCTCGTACCTAAAGGTGAGCTAAAAGAGCAGTGATCTGCCTAATTTCACAGTTTTTGTGGACGACTTTTCCGCAGTAAAGCTGCTCATAACTTCGCCCACAAAGGCGCTCTGCAGATACGGAAGACACATTTGAAATCAGCATTCTTCGCTGCATCGATCGGTATGCAGCTTGTATGGATTGGCCACTTCGACTTCTGACCATTCCCTTGTCAGAGCTAAGAAAACGAATCAGGCTCAAAACATCCCTATGGAATCTACGAGGTTTAGGCTATTGATTCATTTAAATATTGTCCGCTAAAAATGTTTTTTTGATATAATTAATGGCCTGCGGCACCCCCCCCCCCCTCAAAACCTGCGGCTGCCGCAGGTTTTGAATGGGGGTGCCGCAGGCCATTAACTATATCAAAAAAACATTTTTAGCGGACAGTATTTATATGGATCGATAGCCTAGATCACCTAGTTTTCACAGGAGTGATTTGAGCGTGATTCGTCTCCTTAGCTCTGAGTAATATTTGGTGAAAGCACAGCGATCAAAAGCGAAAAATGGGAAAAACGAGATTTTGGTTGGCTTCTAATTCCACAGTTTGGAGGTCTTCTGAAGCGGGATTCCTGAGGTGGACAAAGAAGGAGTAGTGCTTTGTCTTGAGTGCGAAAACGGATAGCTAATTCACCTTTGAAACAAAGTTAACCATGTTGGAATTTGACCATTTCACTTAGGTAGCCTGGTATCTTGAATCTTCAGAATTCGCTCAAACTTTGTCTACAGGGGTTAATTGACATGCTCATTTTGGATATGTTGCCCATTATGTTTGACATGGCCTCCAAGTAATGCTATCTTAAGGGTATAGTCCAGAGGGGGGGTCTTATTAAGACAGCAATCAGGGGGGGAGGGGGTCGTAACCAGCGATCGTGTGCCACACCCCTTGCTTGACCCTGGTTACTACTTTTGCTAGCGTTACTGGTTTTACCGCTTTTATTCCTGTTGATAGTGAAATGATCACAAATACAGTCTCATTCTATATCGCAATCTCATTGATTGGTGAGTAACATTAGTAACACGAGTAACACCAGTAACATTGGTAACGGTAACATCAGTAATACTGGTAACACCAGTAATATTGGTAACACCGGTAACACGAGTAACGCTAGTAACACGAGTAACACGAGTAACACTAGTAACACGGGTAATATTAGCAACATCGGTAAACTCTGACGGATCCGTAATATACAGAAGCTGCAAACAAAAGCCGCGTTTCCCAATTCGATAAAGGCATAAGCTGTGGTAGGAGATCCCAAAACTTTATACTTTGGAGCCGTTATGCCCTATATTTTGATATCGATCTCAATTATAGAGTTTAGAGGTTTTGATTTAGTGCATTTTTAAACACTCCATAGATTGTATAGGGCATTCGAAAAATCGTGACGATGGCGCGACCGCGCGCAGCACGAAAGCGCTTCCATTTCTTGGTTTCTATCTCTTCTAAGGTGTTTTTCTGCTTACATGTTTTATTACTTAGAGACTGGAAGTCACTGAACGTTAAGTTGATGCCTGTTTATATGGGTGTTTTGACTGCTCATAATCAAGATGACCAAAGCTTCTAAATTTTTACAGCTGATCTCTTAAATTTCTTTCACAGAGATTAATCAAATCCAACAAGCCAGTTCCCTTCTTAACCTGCACAACTGACTGCAAACTATGCTCGTTTATCTTATAATACATGCAATGCATATCATAACTGATCAAGGCGTTTTACCTGCATTCGATGTCTTCCACTCAACTTTTTTGCAGAGGTAGATCGTAGCCACCACATTCCCTTATCTCTCATGCAACAACAGAAAAATAGTCTGAATTACTTTCCTCTTTATCCACATATTTATCAAGTTCGCTACGCTCTTATCTCATAAGGAAAGCTACTTAACTTAGCTCGACCTTTTGATAAAAGGTATATATATATTCTGAATCAGCTTCAAACGCTGATTCCAAACATACTATTTCTAGCTGTCGAGCACCATTCCGAAGCAAGTTATGGACGTTTCCCTATGCAATATTGGCTTACTACTGAACATGAGAAGACTGCCTGTAGATAAAAATCTGCAAGAAAAGGGTGCCGAGGTATCGAAATAGTACAAATTCAATCTTTTTTCACTAAAAAAGCTCAACGCAAGTGTCAGCACTCAAATGATGATGACGTGATGCACGTGTGTCGATGAGCATGCCAATTTTGCGCAGAAAAAAAAGCCCATAACTCGCTTCCGAACGGCACGTTGCAGCTAGGAATAGAATATTTGGAGTCAGTTGAAGCTGATTAAGACTATACATGTTCCTTTCTAAAAGACGAGCTAAGTTAGGTAGCTTCCGTTGTCAGAGGCAATATGTATCATAATTGGAATGATCAAATTGATTTGCAGTTGATTGCAGAAAAGTATCATAGCCAATATATTTTCTGTTCGCTCACGCGGCAGCATGGAAAATAATTTCAACGCTGACTCTAATTTTTTGCCCGCATGGTTGATTTTTTTCGATACGCTTATCTTATCATAAATAAAACAATCAAAGCTTTCAAATTACAGTCAAATTACAAGTGAGATCTCCATTAAATTTTTGCAGTTAAAGGCCACCTTACAGGGAAAGGATACTTGGTGACTACGGACATTTTGAATGCGATGTATACCATGAGGTGCACTCGAAACGCTGTTTCTAAATCTGTGCTCGAAATCTGCAAAACGATCATATGAAGACAGTTACGAACTTTTTTCGTAGAAAATCTGCATAATTTTAGGTAGTTAAAATCATCCAATTTGATCTATTTTACCGTTTGAAGCTATTGAAGCTATTGAGCAGGATCTTGGAAGGTGTAACGTTGTATTTATACGTATTTAAATCATATTCGGCATCTAAAGAGGAAAGAAAATTTTTTATCAATGATTACCCTCCGCAGTAGCGCAATTTATTCTTGATAAAATAATTATAACTCCATCCAGGTTCTCTTTCGCAGATATGGAAAACAGTATTCGAACCAGCATCAAAAGGCGCATTTGATATACAAAAATTATGAATGGCCGGAGTCACCAAGTACCCTTCCCTGTTTAGAGAGCGTGCTGTGATTTATCGATCAGTACCCTGCATTTTGATTGGAATTAAGAAATAGATGGCCTACTGCTTGGGAAAGTGAAAATAGAAATCAGATTTGATAACCTTTTAAGACAACCTACTATCTTAGGGAATTAGAGTTTCGTTATTGACTGCTATAGCTGCTGCTAACCATCATCCTTGATCTCTTTTCAACCTCATTCGAAAAAAAGAATCGAATTCTTTCAAAAAACCAGCCTTGTATTGTAACGCAACTGTTTTCGTAAATGACTGTGGCCGACTACATAAGCCCCCTTAGCTTCAACCTGCCACTACGTTGGCGTAAATGTGCTTTATGACATACTAGCTGGCTTACCCGGCTCTGCCCGGCTCTGTGAGAAACGATAAAGGTTCTATTCCTATCCCTGTACAACCTTTCCCTGTGCCCCTTCTACAGTGGATTTTGCTCTTTAACTCTTTATATGAAGGTTATTCGAGCCGCTGATGATGAATATCGTAGTCATTTCTCGCGATAGCGTCATTTTCTGGTTTACGGTGGGTACACGTAAGAAGCTAAATTATGATTTCGAAAATATGCTTAGGGGGCTAATTGACATGCTGATTACGAATATTATATTCTTTCGGCATTTTGGGGTGTTTTCACAGTTATGGTAGGTATACTGGTGCAGGGGTGCAAAATCTCAGTTTTGGCTGAAACTCGGTTTAGAGAGATTCGACCTTCTGACCACGTTAAAACACTCTCCTTGCGTTTTCAAACCTCTTCGCTACGGTAGGTACATGGCAGCGGGTAAAAATCCCTGCAAACCTTGGCAGAGGTTACCTAAAGTGCTGTTTTAAGAATATCGTGCTCAATCTACACGATAAAAGAAATTCGTGTGGTATAGAAGGTTTCCCACGACCTTAACGCTTTCCTTATAGGACCACTGCCGCGTGCGATACACCCTTCGGCGGCTTTCGTCTAAGCAAAGAACATGGGGGAGATTTGCCGCGTGCGTTACGCGTTGGCACAAATTATCAGGATGGCGCTGGAGACCGCCCTGCCAAAGACCGTTTCCACATTTCGTGAATATGTGGCGAAAGCGAAAAATGTCCATTCACCCTGCTACTCACCGTAACTTCACAATAATGCGTTATGACAGCGAGCAAGCATCATATTCATAAGCAGCATGCTTGTAAGCCGTTCCAGGTAAGGTTTTGAGCAAATTTGGAACTTCGACCCATCTACTGTACACACCGTAACCCAAGAAAATGGCGCTATTCTGCGAAATCAGCATGTTATTCATGTTCAGCGCGCCAAATGGCGAAACTAGACGAAGTTTAGACCACCATAACTCTATGAAAAGGCCTAATATGCAGAGAGAGTATGAGATCTGTAATCAGTATGTAAGACCCTTATAGACGAAGTTTGAGCAAGCTCTACGACAAAAAAATTTTGGGGCCCGAATAGCCGAATACCGCCAAACTAATATTGCACTCGTAATCAGCATGCTCGATTACCCCCCTCTGCCAATCCCAGCCCCGTAGCTCAAACTTTGCAAAAAATCGATAAAATCGATAAAAGTAACGGAAAATTCTATAATGCTCCCTTTCAAGATTGAAAGAATTAATCTAATTCTAGTTCAACATCAGCACTTTTTTCGAGCACATTCTTATCTACACGCCGTTTTACGACATTCAGAAGTTTGTTGGTTACTCACAGCAGCAAACCCATAACTGCTTCGGAATAAGGCTGAGCAGCTAGGAACAGCATATTTACAATCAGCGTTTAAAGTTGATTTCAAATATATGTGTCCCATCTCAAAAGGCGAATCTAATTTAGTATTCTTCTCCCGTAAGAAGCAGGCGGGGCGAAATTAGCTGATGGGTCACCAAAGCTTTGCAACAATGATCTATCATAGCAGTTGTGCAATGGCAGCAGGGCCCGGCACGAGTCCGTTTCTAGCCTTTTGAAAAACGAAGTCCCCCCCTGACTTTCGAGAATTTTACGAAGTCCCCTTTGACCCTTGCCCTATCCCCCCCCCCCACCCTTCGACTGTGTGGTGAAAATTAAAGAAAAGTATACACAAAAAAACTTTATTCAGGGCACCAATTTTTCCAAAAAACAACTCTCAATGTCTTATGAAAGCCATAAAAAATAAGTGTTCATAATAAAACAAATGGGAAGTTAGAATATAATTCCATACAATTAATGGCGATAACTGTGCTGACTAGCGTTCAAACAGTGTCGGCGATTGTTCGTTGCAGCTGTATCAATATACGAAAGTGTCAATGATCAATCCAATTGTGAAAGCAATGTAAGAGTAAATACAAGGATTTCACTGACGGGGAAATGATCCAGGAGACTGCAGAATTGGCTAGGCATGTAATGATTTTGGAAGAAACATGAAAATATTTGATGATCGGCAAAACGACATTACTTTTTACGGTAGTGGAGCGACACAAAAGAAGATCATGGCAATGGTTTCACAGGCCCAATTTGATGGCACACATAACACTACTGAACATGCCAAAAATGACATACCGTATCGCATTCACTAAACGGTACTGCAGGAGTCTCGAAATGAGGCCGCTCCCGGGGAGTTGCACTTGGTTTGGGAGTAGCTTCAAGTGTATCTTCAAAAGAGCGCCTCAGTTGAATCAATAGAAATTCTGGGCGTTTCAGTGATCTCTGCAATTAAAAAATCAGCGATCAATGCCGAAAAGTTGAAAAGAACATTGGAAAGCGCACCTTCTGGACGGCATGTTTGAAACAATTCACTTCGGCGAGGCTTTCTCCGAGCAGACTTTGCACGCTGAAAAGTCTAGATCAGTGAAGTTCTGAATACCCCCAAAAAAATTGGAACATTCAGTCACGATGCAATTGATACTTACTGGAGTTTCGCTCTCTTGCGGTAAAGAATTTTCGTCTTTCTGTACAGAAGGTTCTTTGACCAGGGGTGGAGACTCAACTACTGAATTGAGGACTGTCTATGTAAGAAAGCGTAACCTTTTTTAGAGAAAAAAAAACACGAACCACCATTTAGACGTGGCTGGCCGTCGGTAAATAAAGAGCTGCGTTTGGTGCGGGCAACATTTTCTTTTGCCTGGTTGGAAGTACCATTTATATGCACCCTGGAATGCTGAGCAATGTCGATAGTCATACTAGTTTAATTGAAAAACAAGCAGACCCAAACTTTTCAAATGACTTCCGCAGGTTCAAAGCAGCACTTTCTAGACGTGATATAGTTCTTGAGCCAATATGATTGAGATGATGCATTTTGCTCTGCAAATCAGACTGTTGTCATAGAGGTTTGGTGACCAAGCAGTAGTTGTGTGTAGAAAATAATAAACGCTTTCGAATAAAAAAATGAGATTTTGACCACTAAGGTCCCTTAGTTGAGATTCTCAGCCTAGTCGCATTTTCAAAGAACAAAGCATCGATCGAAGAATCTTCCTCTCTACAATATGAGCGCGGCCTCAATCTGAAGTGGTGCAAAACCAACCAACGTCATTAGTCATCAAATAACATCGATAGTCTGACAAACATTTGAAAGCATGGAGGGGTTGAAAGAGGGTGGAAGAGGTCTTTTTTTGTTTGATGAGGAAATGAAAGAAGGCGAAGATGAAATGTGGTAGGAAAATGTGAAAATAGTCCAAGTACCTTGATCCGCTGCTCCACAAGCATTTTAATCCTTTCATTTCCTTCCAAACGCTCAACATCGTACAGTTTTCGTTTTAATGATGCATTTTCAGTGCGGAGCTCCTCAATGCATTTTCGACTACGAGCCAGCTCCGCCTAAATAGATTGGAAATTTTCCTTAGAACTAATCTGGTCAACTGGTGATTTACGAATAAATAAGCTGAGACTTCGGTTACAAGCACTTTCAATGACAAAATAAAGGCAAAATTCCCAAATCTCGGAGCCTGACTTCGACTTCAATAAAAACCAGAGAAGGCTACGTGATCGCTAGCCTATAAAGCAGACAGACTATAATCTATGGTGCTGCATTATAACGGCCATCAAAGAACACACCATGAAAACACGTCTCTCGTCCTTTGCCCGTATCTCGTACTTCAAAAATAGATATTTGAAATAAGCATGGGAACATCAGCTTTGGTTGTAAATATTGATAAAATGACACTCAATGGAAAAGTGTTTTTTAACATCGCTTGCTCATCAATGAGCTCTTCCCAACGAAACTAACTACAGTCGCAAACCCTCAGTAAAAATGTGCTAATTTGCATGTGATGCGTAATCTTCCCATTACACACTAATGCCATTACTACACGTGGAGCATAAGACATCTGTATGGCATTAGACGTAGTTTTCAATTGATTGCACTGGCACAAACCAATCTATCCACACAATCAACTTTTTTTTTGAACCAGCTACCACAAAATCAAGATTCAAATCAATGTAATGATGAGCAGCTGTCAAGCCCAACGATGTTATTCCACTGTTCTAAGGATGATCCGCCCAAAAGTCAACGGTCAGTCAAATAACTCGAAAACTTGAAGGGGTACTTCGACAACACAAAAACAAACCGTATAGGTGCATCCTAGCAAGATCATCGTCCTTGTTTGCTTCAAGTAGGGCGTCAAGTTCCAGTTGCGCTTTAATCAATACCTGCAAAACATAAATAAGAAAAAGAAAAAACTTGAAACAAACCCACCATCAGAATCCCTTCGTCCTTCTGAAAGATCAGACGAGCTGCACCGCTTTCCAGCACATCATTGAAGAATCCTCTTTTTGGCATCCTTCTGACACGCATATTAGAAGACGGAATGATTATACGGACACGTAGTATACACATGACTATATAATTCTCGGACAAATGTCGAATACAACAACAGAAGAATGAAACACTCAATGCTTGCAGCAAAGCGACCACGCGATCGAAATTTCGCTCGGAGCAACGCGGGATTGGCGGTGGAGCGCTATATCTAACATGGCGATTTTTGGAAAAAAAAGATGATAAAAACGACGGACAGGGGGTAATATGAAAATGTTTCTATGCTCAGGGATAGATTTTTGACTGGGGAATCCGTCCATGCTGAAAAGATCCGAAACTTATGTGAAGTGAAGAAAATATATGCTTCAGACGATCTCAGATCGTCTGGTGGCCGTCTGGAGACGATCTAATTTTGGAAAACGTATTTCTTCACATAAGTTTTCGAATCTTTTTACATAATTCTTCCGGAAATAATTTTCTATACACACAGTTCAATTTTGGTGTCATAAGCTTCTGTGTGCGCTGTAAACAAGCAATTTGTTGATTTTAGCCCTGCTTTCAAATCGCGCGCACTTTTCGCCATACACGATAGAGCATGTCAATCGTGTGATAATCGTGTCAATCTGTCCGAAAAGCTTTTGTTCGTCTGGGTGGTCGTTTATCGTTCACGTTTGTTTTCGTTTTCGTTCGTTTGTCGTTCGTTCACGTTTTTCATCGAGTTTTCCTTGTGTGTCAATGTCAATATCACTATATACCCCGCAAAAACGATATCCCCTTTGCTTTTTGCTCCAAAAACGAAGTCCAGCCTACTTCTAGACGATCTGTGCCGGGCCCTGAATGGCAGGCAAGGCGGGGGAGGGGGTTAGCGCAAAGAATGCCCTATTTCTAGCACTAGCAAACATTCTTATCTCCGATTCATAAATTCTGCACAAACAGACTCCCAGCAATTTTTGATCTACCCGACTAACCAGACAACATTCCCAACAGCTATTTATCTCTTTTGAGTTTTCGATCCCAAACGATAGACAGCAGGGTTCGACGTCGGGCGCCGGACCTCCCGGTTACCCGCGCTCACGCGGGTCGGATATCACTGCGAATTAGGTTGAAATTCCTTGACCAAACAAATCCGCCGGGTGCTTCAATTTTTGCTCCGAGCGCAGAATTCCCATTACAGCCCCGAGCCGGGGTGGGAGGGGGGGGGGGGGGAAGGGAGTGATGCTTCGTGTGTGATGACGCGCGGCAAATAACATAGCGATCACACGTTCGGAGATGAGAGATTGAATTAATGTCCGTTGCTGCTTGCATGGAGCAGATCAGCCATTCGGCCATTGTTACAGCATCGCTTACGTCAGAGGTGTGTGCCGGATTTAGAATGAGGTTTTTGGTCGAGCGGGTGAAATCACTGAAAGCAGATACTGGCCGCAACAGAAATGACGTAGTAAATGCTCACGGAATGGGGCGGGGGGAGAGAGGAATCTGATTAAAGAATGTTAATTTTTGAAAATTGTAGACCAACAGTACAACGAACTCACGATTTATACGGTTCCCTGGATTTTCTAAATGGCGATATTCAAGGAAGTTTTGCACATTAATAGAATTTTATGGGCGTAATAGAGTGAAATAGTGTTGAAAAAAGCGCCTATAACTAACGAGTAAGGTTCTCTCAAGCTTCTATGGATACATTTATTCCAAATTTAAAGGATGGTGGCTGGTTTTTATGACTAGCAAATGATGAATAATTTTGGATAAAGTGTAATGTAGATACGGGCATACTTGCAAAAAACCTTTAAATCGAAGCTTTTATATAGTATCAGTGATCCGCTTTATCCTACCCAATCGTTTCCGAATGTTACTATTGCGTTCACCTTTTTGATGATTTTCAGCACTCGATCTGCTAACTTTTAGCTTTGACGTAATCCAAGGATTAGGGATAGAAGAAAAGGAGCATCAGATGGAAGAACCATGGCTGCTTCGCCAAAAACGGGTCCAGCGAAGCCAGGTTAAACTCGCAGACTGGAGCTTGTAGCTGGGAAGTCATGGATCTTCGTCATAGAGCGATACCTCAAACTACGTATAAATCCAAAACTAACAAATCCTTATAGGCAACGTACACCCAAAATTTCGCCTTCCATGCTTTCGCGATTGCAGCGTCTTTCTATGGACCGATTACAGTAATGTTATGTCTTATGTGAAGTTATGTGAAATCCTGAGATCCAGATAGCTTTCACTACCTAGATGGGCGAAGCTTGAAAGGAAATCGGCGTGGCTTGACAGTCTATCTAGAGAAAACATTGAAGAAGCGGACAAACGCAGAAGACCCTCTTTTGGAGACTATGTACAGGATAGGAACTAATCAGAGCAGTTAGGTTTTGCCTGGACGCTGCCTTCAAAAATAACCACAATTTTTGCATTGTATCTTGATATAAAATAATACACATACATTACAGTTATTCTCGAGTGTTGCAAATTCGTTCATCTCCAGTGTATTCTATCAAGTGGCACTACTAAGGGAGAAGTGCAAAGAGCGCAAAGTACCACGTTGAAAGAACAAAAGCAAACTTTCTACCTCATAGAATGATGGCGAAATCAACATTGTACTATTTGCAGAAAATCTTTGCATTCTGTCTACATTTTGAGCAGAAAGAAAGGAGAGGATTCCGGAGTTGCATACACGTTACTCACTGCGCGGCCCAGTTCGGCTTGAATCGCTTGAAAGAATGTCTAGAGTTTAGTACCAAAAGCAACTGCCCGTATGTATGCCTATCCTCTTACGGTTAGATATACTGGTTGAGAGGTTTCTGGAACGTTGGATCTCTATGTTGTTTTTGCGGTTTTTATAGCTGAGAACCGAAGTGGAACAAAATTCCGCGAACTTTTTCTCTAAGACTTAGAACCTCGCCCTCTGTTGTTTGATTCTTTCACTCATATACAAATCATAATTGCATGATAATAGCTCAGTTTTGTGATAAAGTGGAGTAAAAAGACTTTTTTGTCATCCCTTTCGCCTAATTCAGGAACTTTTTCTATCCACAACAGCTTCTTTTCTTGCCGGAACAGAAGGAAAATGACTCTAAATGAAGAGCAACGCAATACTTTGTATTCACATACATATTTTGCAGATTTTCGATACTTGCTTACGCGGAGGCTTCTAGCTTTGCAAGTCCATTTTGTATTCTGTGATCGTTGCAAAGTTTAAATGAACTAAACAAAAAAATGAGCACAAAGTAGCACAAAATCTGGACTTTTATGTCTTCACATACATATACCTAACGTGGATGAGTAAATTTGTTAAAGCTTAAATGAGGTGCATTGAAGCGAGCTACAAGCAAAAGCTTCCATTAGACTAGTAGAGAAAGAGTTTCATCGATAGCAAAATCAAGTTCAATATTTAGAAAATGAATTGAGTATGACGTGCTTTATCCTGTCACTAATATTTTCGAAGTGAAATTGCTTCCAAGAATTTGTTGCCTTACAAGAAAAAGATACTTGGTCGAAGTGGCGTTTCTATATGAAATGTATACTATCTTAAAAAGCATAGAACGCTGTTTCTAACCTGCTGTTGGTATCTGCAAGAAGTTAAAAAGTTAATGAATTTTTTTAAGCGAAAGTTTGATGAGCGCTATAGTAGAACCATTCAAAACTGTAGTCTGTAAGCTCAAATGGAGCCACGATTATGGCGATGGCGTTTCAAGCGTTTACTACCTTCAGTATAATAAACTTGTGCTAGCCATTACCCCTTCCAAAGACCTTAACACCCGCTTTTACCTTAGTCAAACCCTTGAATTCTTTGTTCCAAAAAATTCGTAAACTTTCTTCCCAAAAGCGCTTTGCAGATATTGAAAGTAGATTTGGAATCAGCGTTCCTGCTCTATAATATATTTCCTATGGAAATTCCACTTCGAGCAAGGATCCTCTTTTGTTAGAAAATTTCGTCTGTGGGAAAATGTTTAGTAGTGTCTTTTTCATAAGATGGTACAGCAGTTTGCCAAGATCATTCTCGAAGTTTTTGGTCCTCATGTAATCTTAAACAGCAATGTCACAACATAAAAAGAACAGATTTCTTTATGTAACGCCCAATTCCACCATTCCTCAATGGTGATCTTGGAAGAAACCTTTGTCGAAAATCGATCTTTAAAACAGTCTTGGGAATTTTGTTAAAGACAATTCAGGGCTTTTTCTGCACGCATTGTTATAAGTTTGCTAAAATTGAGAAGGTAAAAATCCATTTGTTGAATTACTGAAGATGATTGCTCAAAAGTTGCATTTGTGTCCTTTTTCAAAAGCAGTAATACTTCTTTCAGCTCTTTCAATAGCACATAATGGGACATAATATATTTATCTACATTGCCTTTTAAGCATTCAAATCTAAATAATGCTTAGCTGCTCAACCCATTTCAAATCCATACATTTTGAAAAACATTAAGTTTTAGCAGAAACGCTACACATACAATGAAAACTAATACTGCTGCCTATTACAGGTGCTGAAAACATAGAATTTAATGGTAGGATGTCCAAGATGATACCAAAAAATTTTGTATGCAATCTAAGGTTTGAAGTAAAAAAAACAAATTTATCGCCAAGGCCAGCCCTACGAAGGAAAATTCCGAAAAGACAGAGGTGAGTGAGCGCAGAATTTCATCACAAGTAGGCGGATTTCAACGATATAAATCAAAGCGTTATGAGGTTGGGCCACACTACGTGACGCATAAGTAATACTGTTAGTTCTTTGCCCCTCAAGTCACGTGTGTACGTAGATCTATCAGTTTCATCTGGCAGAATGCCAGTACTATTCCGCCCCGGGCATCTAATCAGCTGATGTGTCAAGCCGTATTTGCTTCCTCATTGAAGCGGATAGAGCAAAGAATAGCTTGAGTAGCTTGAATAAGTTTCATGAGCCCGAAGTGCAAAAGAAGTGTTCTTTATAGTGATCTATGAGTGAAGTGAATCAACTAGCTTCCCCGGATCTACGGATTAAGCAGGATCAAAGAAACATAAGATGTTGCCGAAGCAGCACATGTCTCGATACTATCATATTTCATGAAATGTCACAGCACATATGCTGAAAGCTTCTTCTAACAGAAAGCAAAGGAGAGCTTTCTATAAGTCAAAGCTGTACACAGAAGTGATGCGTTATCTCAATTTATTTATAGTCTCAAAACAACAATGCGCCAATACAACCTACTTCCAAAGTTTATCGCCTCCTAAGTCGACATTTTATTACCAAGCTAGATGCAAGACGTCAAGATATTTTTTCAGTGTAACAGAATCTTATTTAAACTACTACTAGAAATTCGCTGCTATCAATATCGGAACAAAATCGGACTAGAGTCGCACTTGATGATTATTGAAGAATGTCGGTACACTTATTAGAATTTCAAAGCACATGCAGCCAAAGGGTCTTCACAACTGTGAGAGCGGCAAGCCACAAGCTCTGACTCTGAGGATTTCTCTCTTCTGTTTCTGGGTTTTTCTGCACAGAAGTTGCTTCTGCTGCTTTTTTCTCAGAGGGGTCGAACATGCAGATCGCCCAGTAATGGTTCTGGTTCTTAGCGCATCCATATCCCAGTTTCACTTTTTTTTCTGTATTGCGACCCACAGCTGTAAAAGATTTCTCATCCGCATGATGGAGAAGTTAAGTAAGTGGCTTTGATGGATTCATCTAGATGCAAAGTTATAAAGCTGTAACCAAAAGTATTTAAAAGGCTCCGAAAAGCCTAAGCTCAGGTCGAAAGAAAATGAGGAAATCAATAGCATTTCAGGTCACTTTTTCTGAATCAAGAGGCAAACAAGGGACAATATGTGTTACAAAAGCAAGGATATTCTTACCTCATCTGACATGATGCCTTCTTCAGAACTCCAAAGTTTTTCAGCAATTTGTGCATTCGATAGGTTCTGACTGAAAAAACAGTATTTTTTAACTCAAGGAAATTACTGATCAAAACCGCATTTTTTGATGCACTCGCATTTCAACAGCATAAGCGTAATATAGATTAGTGAACAATAACGGCGATTTTTCTCCTTTTAGCATTTTCACTGCCATCCTGATGCACATACAATCGATTGTTTTATATTGAAAAAATAACTCTTCAAAATCTAGCAATTATCATAAAGTCCTCACATATCGATAACTTGGTTAGGAACCATACTAACATGTTTTCTTCTAGTTAAGTCGGCGGAACATTGATGTCTTAAACGTTTAACGAGGTTTTTAATGACAAGAAATCTTGAAAACTACCGCTCTTGAAGAAAGGTTCAGATTGAAAGCACGTGCCTGCACCTTCGTCAACATAGCTGTAAGGAGACACTCATCTGTAAAATACTCAGAAACTGACCAGCGTTGCTTTGACATTGACCTTATCCCGTCTAATCTGTTTAGCCACCTTCTTGCTCAAGTCTTTATATTTCCTACACTCTGTACTGGGAACGTCACTAATGTTGATTTTGAAATCCTTGTACGCCTTATCTATGTCATCGCCACCACTCCTGTCAACGTCAAGTTCACATAATTCATCCCTCTTATCCTGTGCTAGATATACCTACTCGTCGCTGCTTCCTGCATCACCTCCTTCACCGACACCTTTGACCACCCCTTGTTGCTCTGATTGTTGTTGCAGTTTGTCACTTCCACCAAGGGCATTTTCCACTTTGAAAGCTACGAGCAACTGTTATGGCGGAATTTGAACATATCAAACAGTGAGATAAAATTCCTACAAATTTTCCTGTTAACCTTGTATTACTTATTGAAAAGAGCTTGTTAGACCTACCACTAGTACAACGCATAAGGCTCTCATCATTGATCCAAGATCTGTTTCGAGCTTATTTATAGGGAAATGAATTGAGGGGGTTCATGACTTTTGCTTATTTCATGCCTCACTAGACAATAGCAGGACATTTTTTAGCCACATTCATATTGTGAGGTATTGTTGCAGTTCAATTGCACTGAGTAGGTGTGAAAGTGGTAAAAAGATCTCACAAATGTTCAATTAGCTTCGAGTGCCTTTATTCGCACGTATCCATTCATGACTTTCCAGGTGCGTTCATTGTTAGCGCACTGCAGTTTTATTGCTTTGTACTACAAAACGAAGTGGACTGTTAAAATCAATTTTTCATTTCAGTTTTAATGTACCTTCTAACAAGTTGTAAGAAAGATAACTCGAATTTACTTGCTATTAACTTTGATTTTTCCTCAACATACATATTGATGACCATGCAGATTTTCAACTGTCTGCCATCTTAGACCAAAGGCTTTCTCGAACCAGTCAACATTACTCAAAAGTAATCACGCATTCTGCCAACTTGAGTATGACTACAGTGGCTCTGCAGCTGACAAGAAAGATGAATATTATTTCCAGATTTAGTGCAAAGAAAAACATTTGGAGTGACTTTATTTCGAGACAAAGTTATTTCAATGAAATCCAAGCGCCTTGAGATACCAAGTGTGTCAAGCGGTCGTCCATGTGTTAATCTTTGATAGCATCTGGTCTCTACTACTGCCTTTAGCGCAAGCGAGTTCAACGAAAACTAAGGAATTGTGAATCAGTGATAAACGTCTCATTTTCAAGAACATTACTTTGTGGTGCCCGTCACCTGTATCACCTGTATCCCCGTTGATCATCGTGTTGCACGAGCGGGTACCAGTGATGCCTCCATTCGTCCCTGTCTCGGGCGATTGTTGACCAATGTTTACGTATCGCACCAGGAACACGTGGAACGCTCTGAAGGACTTCATTAGAGAACTTCGTGAACATATCTGACCATCGCGTCGGCGGTCTTCCTCGTTCGCGTTTGACGTCCAGTGGTATCCAATCTGTTACAGCTCTCGTCCACCGGTTGTCGTCGAAACGCATTACGTGCTCGGCCCATCTTATCTTGTTCTGCTTGGCGTACGCGGCAGCGTCCCTGATCTTCGATCGTTGACGTAGGGTAGAACTTCGTAATCCTTGCCTCACTTGCGTGAGTCGATTCACTCCTAGCATCACTCTCTCAACAGCTCGTTCGATGACGCTAACCGCGTGTTCATCCTGCTTTCTCATTGTCCATGTTTCTGAAGCGTACGTCAAAGCAGGAAGAACCGTCGAGTTGAAAAGGTGGGCGCGGAGCCGGATGTTCTTGGTCTTCTTCACTACGTCCTCAATTGTCTTATATGCTCCCCATGCTGCACGTTTAATCCTGCTCAGTTCCGGAGCTAGATCGTTTATCATATTGAGTTCTCGACCTAGGTAGGTGTAGCTTGAGCATTCGGTGATGTTCGTCCCGTTGAGCATGAAAGGAGCATCAGGCACTCTTCCGTTCCTCATGAACATCGTCTTCGTTAGATTCAGCCGTAGACCGATCTTTCCACACACTTCGTTAAACTGGGCCAGCATTTGTTCCGCCTGCGTGATGCTTGGTGTTATCAATACGATGTCATCAGCAAAGCGAAGGTGGTGTGGCTGCCGGCCGTCGACTTTCACTCCCATGTTGTCCCATTCCAACTTACGCATGACGTTCTCCAGAGCGGCACTGAATAGTTTCGGCGATATAGTATCGCCTTGTCGCACGCCTCTCTTCACGTCAATGATGATGTCCTTGTAGAATGGTGTTATGGTGGTTGTGAAGTCGTTATACAGCTCACGAATTATCTTGATGTAATGAGTCGGAATACCTTGATTGCTCAAGGCATCGATGACGGCTTCAGTTTCAACCGAGTCAAAGGCCTTCTTTAAGTCGATGAAGGTGAGACAGAGCGGCATCTTATACTCTCGTGACACTTCAATGAGTCTTGACACCGTGTGTATGTGGTCGATCGTGCTGAATCCTCTTCGAAACCCAGCTTGCTCGCATGGTTGTCCTTCGTCCAACTCTCTTCCGATCCTGTTGAGAATGACTCGCGTAAAGAGTTTGTAGACTACAGACAACAAGTAGATAGGGCGATAATTGCCAATGTCGCAGGGATCTCCCTTCTTGTACAGCAACACGGTTTTGCTGGTCTTCCATTGCCTTGGAACCTTGCCTTCCGTCAGGTACCGCGTGAAGAGCCTTGCCAAAGTCTTGATGAGAACTGGCGAAAGATTCTTCAGATGTTCTGGCTTAATCCTGTCGGGACCGGGTGCTGTACGGTTTTTCATCGACATGATAGCATGACGAATCTCGGAAGGAAGAACAGACGGTGCGACATACTCGTCCTCCTTGAGATGGCATGGTGGAAGGTGGACGTGGCTCGCAAAAAGATCCGAGTAAAAGTCGTGGATGACCTTCTCCATTGATCTTCGGGAAGCAGTTATGGTTCCGTCAGGACGACGAAGTGCGGTCATCTTTGTCTTGAAGTTGACGAAGCTTCGGCGGGCGTTGCGTATACTTCTTCCAGCCTCCGCGGCGTCAACCATCACTGCTACTCTTCTCTCCTCAAGATCTTCTTTTATCGCTTCTCTGCATCGCTTCGCAAGCTCGGACGTCAGTCGGTAGTTGCCTGTGGCTCGTGCGCGTCCACGTTGGCGTATCAGCTCCAAAGTCCCCGTGGTGAGACGCCTTCTCGCCTTCGTAGGGAAGAGGGCTTTTGGAACTGTGAGTTTCCATCGATAGTCCTCGTCGTCATGATAAACTCGGACACTCTCCCCTTGTTCGTTCCACTGCAAACCATGGGTTCCGATGTGAAGTTCCTCAGTCGACCTTCTAGTTCCGATCTTCGCGTTGAAATCACCGACGATGATCTTGTAGAAGGTATGATCTTCTCTGTAGAACTTCTCCAATTCCATATAAAATTCCTCGAGTTCGTCCTCGTCGTAGCTGGATGTTGGGGAGTACGCAATGAAGACGGTCAAGGCAGGGATTGATCCACATCTTTTTTTTTTATATTCGCAAACGTCCGATTCGAGTTGTAAGTTGTTCGAACGAATCGATGTTCATGGCCAAACTCGTGTTGACAAGGACTCCCACTCCACCTACTCCTCGACTGTCGCATGTTCCTAGAAACAGTTCTTCTCCAGTCTCAAATGTGGCGTTCAGCGGGTGGTGCCTCCTTGTCTCGGTCAGTCCGATGACGTCGTACTTAATCTTCCTTGCTTGCATCATGAGATCTTCGATAGATGCGTCCGATGCCAGCGCCCTCGCGTTGTAAGTACAGATCCTCATCATAGTCCGTCTTGTTTTCGGCAGCCTAGATCGCCTTTCAAACCTTGTCCCCACTGGCGCTGCCTTACCAGTGGCTCTTCCAAGATTAAAGGAGCTTTCCATATTATCACTGTGTCGAACAAGAATTTATTCGCAGGGATAGCTTGTTGGGCTCAAAACCCCGCGAAGGACGATCGGAGCTTATTTGTTGGAGGCGACTCCGAACTCGCCTCCCCACACACCTATCCGGGAAATTAGGGCGCAAGCTTTTAGTGGAGGCAGGGAGTCCGTCCCCCGGCTCCGCTTGCTTATCAGAGCAGGCGCGGGGTCGCTTTTGGTCTGCGATTATCCCCCTATCCGCCACCTGGGGACGCCCCACGTAGCCTCGCGACTAACCGGCTGTGATCCCTCTATGAGGGAGATCCGTGGTGCCCATACTAAGTAAAATTTCTTTGTGTAAGTAAAGAGTTCGATCTTCACTATACAGGAGAGAAGATCAAGAAACTATTACATAATAACAACTACAGTAAAATATCCTTACCGATCTTAGGAGAGCATGGTAGCCTGAATCTTCAAGAGAAATTCCAGCAAATCGAATTAAATCTGTTTGAAAAAATATCACCAGTTTTTGCGACCGCGTACATGCAAAATGATGAAACCTTGTTGCTAACATCCACAAAAGAGCGCGCTCAATCTTTCTGCTGATAAACATCAATAAGCATTATATTAGGCCATTCTGAAAGTGATTTTGCTTTTTTCAAACACACGCCACATGTGACGGAACAAAGATTTTTGAGAGATCTTGGTAGCATTCGATACAGAATTTCATCCTCTTTCTAACGGTCATAGAAATATTGTAGCATAGTCAGTGAATTTTTGAAAAATTACGAAAGTCTGCGTTCCATGCCTTTTGAGATGCTCATGTTTCACAATTTTTCTAAATTTTTACATAAGCCCTTCAAAGGAGTCCAAGTGACCTTTCGATAGAGCAAGCCCTACAGGACACAAAACTATTTTTTCTCTTTCACATGACTCCTCAGAATTTTTTGATAGAATTTTGATTGATGCTACTAATTTCCGTTCTTGGTCATTCAAACGTCGTAGAACAACAAACGATAAGCAGTTCGAGTGTCATTCGATGCAGCTTGTCTTCCTCTTTCTATGTAGTGGATGCTTTTTGTTTGATATATATCATAATACCATTCTAGAAAGTTTCAAAATCCGAAGATTTATTGGTGTTTGATGCGAATGTGGCTGACGTGGGCCTGTCAAAATAAAATTATCGTAATTCATACTTTCGAACGCGTTCCGGGCTCTACCCGGAAAAATCGAAATTAGATATTTTCATTCCGTACACTCTCATTCGCTTTGCAAATTAGTGTTAAATCATAATGCCATTCTAGAAAGTTTCAAAATCCGAAGATTTATTGGTGTTTGATGCGAATGTGGCTGACGTGGGCCTGTCAAAATTCGATGGTTTTAATAATAAATCTTTTGAGAAATTATGGCGTAATATAAAAAAGAAGAAAAGGTTGCGCCATATCCTATGAGGCTTGCACTATCGAATAGTCACTTGGACTACTTCGGAGGGCTTATGTAGAAATTTAGAAAAATTGTGGAACCTGAGTATCTCAAAAAGCATGGATCGCAGACTTTCGTAATTTTTCAAAAATTCACTGACTATGCTGCAATAATTCCATAACTTTTAGAAAGAGGATGAAATTCTGCATCGAATGCTTCCAAAATCTCTTGAAATCTATGTTCCATCACATGTGGCGTGTGTTTGAAAAAAGTGAAATTACTTTCGGAATGACCTGATATAATATATGCACTTTTCTCACATTTTGGGTCTGCCCGAAAGTGCCGTTTTTCTAACTCATGTTCAAATCACTTACAAGAAAGATTTGCTTAGTCGAAGTGGACTTTTTAGATTGGGATGTATACTATATTGAAGGGCATAAAATGCTGATTCCAAATTCCAAATCTGCCTTCCCTGCAGAGCATTTATTGCCGAGGAGTTATGAGCGTATTTTGCTAAAAATTGAGTGTGCATTTTGGATAAAATGAGTTTCTAAAATTTTACTAGCGCTCAAATAATGCAGCCAAGCGTGATATATTTTTTGTTCTAAAGTATTTTCTGAATAAAGGCTATGATTATTACTGCTCTATCAAAGAGCCAGAAAAAGTATTACGGCTATTTGTTGTGCAGCTCATACACGATGACGAAGGACGACAGCGTGCCGCACACACGAGCGATGGATTTCCGAGATACTATTGTTTGCCAGAAGGAAGCATCTAGGTTGCCACTATTTTGGGCGTGGCAACCTAGATGCTTCCTTCTGGCAAACAATAGTATCACTATTTTTGTCCTACTTGCACATGCAATTTTGCTCCAATAAAGGCGCATAACTCCGCCCATGAACTTTCTGCAGATAAGGAAGGCATTTGGAATCAGCATTTTATACCCTCCATCTCTCTATATAATAAAGCGCACGGTGTCTCTCTGTAACATCCTCCCCCCCCCTTGTGAGATGTCAACAGATTTGTCGTTGCGTGCCCCTGCAGGCGTACAGGGTTGATGACTCATCACTATGCCAGTGATGTCCGATCTAGACGATGTTGATGACCTAACCTCCAAAGTGCAGTCTGCAAAAAGTCAAAAGCTGTAAGCAGTAACATAGATTGATTCTGTCTTCACAATACGACGTCTCTATTTTCATATTGCAGCAGCCCTCTACTCAGGTCATCGGAACAGGCCAGCTATCAAATCCTTTTTTAGCATTTTCTAAGAAGAAACACTTCAATCATGTGAACGAAAACCTGTGTAATCATGCTTTTTGAGCAAAATCACACATTTCGAGAAATCGTCTATAAGAATGGGCATGTGATAATAAAGTTAAATTTTAGTATCTTGCTCATCACTACCATTTGTTTCTAAACTACAAAATGGTGAGCTGCAATTTTTTTAAAATAATATTTCCACTTTTGTGATTTTCAAACGAATCCTCAACCGTTACATAATTTCCCCATTTACTTCGCACATGCATATACGAATTTTACGAGGAGGTTCGAAAAAGATCCATATCAAAAGTTTGATTATCTTTCAGACGAAAACGAAGCAATAAACATTCTGCAAATTTGAGGAAAATTTTCAGATGAGGAATTGCTCATCGTCCACTTGATCTGTGCGAGTAACTTCGCCTTCTAAATGTTGTAAAGATCCAGCAAATCCGTGAACTTGATCGCACTTATCCGCAAATTTCTCTCTCAAAAAGCGGGATTAAAATAGGACTATATTTTTTTCTCTATATAGGTGACGACTTACGTCATTGTATGTACTACCTTTTGACAACCCTATTGTATAATCTACTCCATATAACAGCTCAAAAATGTTAGTGCTACAAAATTTACAAAGGCATTCTATCCTCCTAGACTTCCGTTGTAAACCTAACCTTCTACTACTGAGCAGGTAACGACTACAGAACCCTTCATCAAGTACATCAGCTTTTTTCTAAACCTCAGAAATTTTGGCGCCATTAGAAACACTGCCCACACCCACTTGCCTATGGTATAAACCATCTAAACCATCTCACTTCGACTAAACATGCACTGCTTGTTATTAGAATTAAGATACACAGACGCTCTGAGCAGCTTTCTATGTAGAAGTTCTATGTTTTTGTTTAGAGTCTTTTGATGTCTCTTCGAATAATCGTCAGAATGTCTAACCCATGTTACCCCTCGAGTTTCTATTTTTTAGAACTTCCATTTTTAACTTTTGGAATAGCTTTGACACTTGGATAGACCAAACAAAATGCAATAGAACCAACTATTTTGGCCTCTTCAACTAGCTTTACAGTATTTCTTGAAATAATTTTTTCAGCCATTACTTTTGCGAAGTCATTAAATACACAACCGCTTCAAACACTAATTATTTTCTAATTCAAAGCTTCAAAAACAGACTATAACTTAGCACTGATTTTAGCAAGCAACTGGGCGTTTAACAATGGAAATAGATGCTCTGCCAAGCCCAGATTTGGTACGGTGGAATCTTTATTGACCTAATGTCTCGACAAGGTCGTCTTCTTCGGAGGTCTGAAAGATGATTGCAGTCCTGACCTGTAAAACTACGCCGCCAAAGCCATCTCCGTACTTATCGAGTCTAGACCTCGTCTTATGCACAACGTACAGAGAGGCACGCTGGCGGAAGGAACCAACCGTTGATCCACCGTGATAAGAATGTTAGGGTCCGCAGGAAGCAGCGGACGATAGCCGCAGAGATGTTGCGGACGGATGACACTGAGTGTCACTCGGTGTGTCAAGTCTATATATAAGGCAGCTACTGTTCACATAGTGATAGAAAAGGAAGATCATTCATCATTGACAGGCATTCATTCTTGTTGTTCATGCTTGGGCTCTTCAAAGAGATCCACAAAGCTTCCAGTATCTTTCGTGCAGAAATTTCTGTCTCGTGCACCAAGATAAAACATTTGACCTCAAACTCAGCTCCGCCATGTGCTTCAAATCTATGCTTTCCCAACGGTGATACCAATTTTCCTCGTCTTTTGTTTGCTATGTGCTCTTTGACCCTGATATTCAATGCTCTGCCCGTCTCACCTATGTAGGACGCTCCGCAACTTGAACACACTAGTTGGTATCCGACCCCTGACTTCGCGCATTCTCCTAATTTTCGTATGGACAAACAACGCAATGCTCTGATACGCATTCTGTATCATATAACCTGTTTCGCACTAACTGCTTCTTGATGTTTTCGTTCGGGATGTTTACCAGTACAACCTCATTTTGCAGTTGTGCTCGAGCAATGCACTGCTTTATCACTCACTCTCTGCACTCACTTATCACTCCCTCTGCCAGCGTGCCTTTCTGTACGTTGTGCATAAGACGAGGTTTAGACTCGATAAGTACGGAGATGGCGTTTCGCGGCGTAGTTTTACAGGTCAGGACTGCAATCATCTTTCAGACCTCCGAAGAAGACGACCTTGTCAAAACGTTAGGTCAATAAAGATTCCACCGTACCAATCCGGGCTTGGCCGAACATCTATTTCCGTTGCAAATTACGCCATAAGAGATGCGAGAACCTGGAGTTCATTGAACGTTTAACAGTTCCAAATAACGAGTTCGGATTGTCCGGGTACAGCCTGGGACGCATTCAAAAACAAGACATATACTAATTTTATTCTCAAATATTGTACAAATTAGGAAGGAAAGGAATCTGTTAGAAAGAGGAAAAAAGTTGCATGGAATGATACCGCGGTTGCTCACCGTTTATTGTTCTGTGAGATTGGGATGCCCGAATATGGAATTTGATAGCTTAAGAAACAGCCAAGTTCAGGATGGGTAAAAACCATGGATTGAAGGTTCTGAAGGTTAATCGAGCGGACATCAAAGAAGTTTTAATAAAAACCTAAAAAAGGAGAATAAATTCCGCATGAGACGTTGCTTGTCCACCATTACTCTGAGTGCTTTAAGCATAGGTCTGAAAAACGGCACGAACTTCCGGACCGACCTAATACATTGCCTTATCGATCCTCATGCTGTTTTTGTAAAATGCCATAAGAAGGCAATTAGCTAAACGTCAAATTCAAACAGTTGGCTCTACCTTATATGTAACATCTTGCATTAGATTTTTTCCTAGATTTGCATTCCACTTTTAGCTTCGATATAAGCATTCGACCTTTACGACTTTTTACGCGCGATAATTTCCAGTATGACGCTGCTTCGGATTAGATTGATTTGACTCCTTTGGAAAGAGAAAATCATGCGCTCTTTAGCAGTTCTGCACAGCGCACTATTAATACTCTGTCAGATCCTGGCTCATGTTGCAAAGACTCAAGCTTTGTGATTTTCTATAGAATTTCTATGTTTTTTCTTCCGTATCTGAAAGTCTGGCCATACTCAGCTGCTAGAGGAAACGGATATTCTATTGCAAGAAAAAATGAGTACGAAGAAAGCCAAAGGAATTTCTCAAAGGATCCATTACACATTTACTACTGCTCTACTAGTTGTAAGCAGGGGCTACAGAAAATATTTCGTTCTATGTTGAAATAAAGCAGACTGGAAATGTGACGAAAGAAAGTTAAATGTTCTTTCTTCTTTGAAGCTGGGCATTTGGAACGATGTTAGTAGTTGTCACATGACATTATCCCAGTGCCAGGTTTGTACGCTGGAATGTTTTATTGGCCTTACGTTTCGACAAAATTGTCTTCGTCGGAGGCCTGAAAGTATAGACTGCAGTGTTGTCTGTGGGACCAGACCGCCAAACGCCTCCCCGCACCGAGTCTAGACCACGCTCCGCACTCAACGTACAGGCGCATGTCGATGAGAAGACGAACCTTCATCCACCGTTAGTGAGAGTCAGTAGAGTCAGTACTTAGTCGCACCGAAGAGACAGACGACACTGCGTGCTGTCCTACGATCAACACTTATATATGTGCAGGCTATCGCTCACAGATAGTTGAGATAGGCAAGAGTTAGGTTGTTATTGATGCGCATTCACTTTTGGTTCATGCTAGGATTTCGAATTGAAATCCACGCTGCCTCAACGGTTTTCCTCACTGTAATCTTTGCCTCGTATGACAAAATAGTGCACTTAACGTCAAATTCACCGCCGTGGTGCGTTGCTATTCTGTGTCTTCCTATCGGTGACATTGCAGTTGCTCGTCTTCTTGCCGCTAGATGCTCCCTAAGTCTTACATTCAGCAATCTACCAGTTTCTCCGATATATGTCACCTTGCAGTTCAAGCACTCGAATACATAAGCTACTACTGCGTTCGCGCAATCACCTACTTTTCCGTATGGGCAGACAATACATAGAGCCTGTTCCTTACCAACTGCTTCTTGATGTTCTCTTTCGGAATGTTCACAAGCATAAATCATTTTGCAGTTGTGCCCGCTTTATACATTGTTTAATTGCTGCACTAGATTTATTGGAAATGAAAGGCATACACAAGGGCACCTTGTTATCCTGAGCGTGGCTATTGTTTTGTTCGCAAAATTGGAAGCGCAGCTCAAACGTTGTGGCAAGTAACCATTGCTACGCACAATTTGTGTAGCCAGTCTTACGGACTCGAGTCGTTCTTGCACACCTGTGCATACCATATAGCAGTTCGATACATATTGCGCACAACGGCTCGTTTCACTGTGATCGGGTGCGCTAAATTGGCATGCAGCAGTATATTCTTTGAACTTTCCTTTCGGTACCATTTTATGCGAATGGTATCACCGGATAGATTTATCTGGGTCGGTAGTAATCTGGTCGAAACTCCGAGTTTAAAGCTCTGCGTTAACTCAGAGACAACTCTGAGTTCCGTTTTTGAAACTCTGAGTTACGCTGATTGAAACTCTGAGTTCCGTTTTCGTAATTCCGAATTCCAACTCTCAAGCTCGAAGTTTGCTTGAGAAGCTGTTAAGCACTTTGCTGCAAAAGCGACGTTGAAGTAGGGACTCGAACCTGTATGGTCTAGCGTAAAGATCCTATCACTAAACCGCTAGACCATGACACACCCATGAACCCTAAAATTGCTTTGCCATAATGTACTCACTCATTCCATTAACACTTAGCAGGTCAAAACAAGTTATACCAAAGCCTCACTCATTTCCATTTCTATCGGGCAGTGATGGTTCATCACGAGGATTGGTCTTTTGCGCAGCTGAAAGCTTCAAACAATAGAGAAAGCGGATGGCATACGCAATGATAAGAATTGACTATTGGGATTTGCGCACAGAATAAATTCTCCGGGCAAAGTTTGCCCTTCCATGATTCCGTCTTACTTACCGTATACCTACCGTAACCGTTCCATATGTCACCAGTGTTAGCAGATAGATTGTCCGTAATCTGCATCTCGAATAACTCCAGTGTACCAAATTTCGGCTAATTCCGCCGCTTTAATTCATCTACCGTAAACCTACCGTAACCCCGTCAGATGACACTGCAGTATAATCTACATGTCATACTCGTCGTCGGCGCCCCGAATAACCCCAGTGCACCAAGTTCGATCAGTTTCGTGACTTTCTCCCATCTACCGTAAACCTACCGTAACACCTCTACATGATCCCATAGTGAAAAATGGGTACCATATGCGTGACCAGCGCACCGAATAACCCCCTGGACCAAGTTTTTACAAAATTTCAAAATTTTGTAATTCACTGCGCACCACGATACCCCCATCATGCCTGCTTAAACTACGAGCAAAATGTACCCCGGAGGACTTTTTATCTGCCCCTCTTCCTTTGCGCACTATTTCTCTTTCTCTGACCAAACTCAGGGTTATCTCTGAGTTCCACGATAGACTGAAACTCGCACCAAACTCACAGTTATCGCAGACACTAGTTGCGCGTTTGGTGGCGCTGTTTCTTGTGCAGGACGATTTGGACAATGTTGCGCTACTAGGAATAAGCTACGTGTTAAGGAGAATCCTGCCATATCATCGCTTTCCGGATTTGATCTTTTCAAACACCTGTTAAAGGGGTCGAAAAGTTGCGCGTTAGCTCAGAGATAACTCAGAGTTAACTCTGAGTTATAACTGTGAGTTTCGATAGGTTTACTACCGACCCTGGGTATTTAGAAAGAAAACCATCAATTTTTCGGGGTTTCTCTTGTAAGCGTTATGTATCGCGACTGCTGGTTTAGGATTCGGAAGCATTCGTCCATTTCGGACTGCGTCGATGTTATAACGCAGCAGTCGTCGATGGCGGTACCTCAACGGCAAGCGTGCAAGAACTGGTTCCTCGATCTTGCTCATGAAACAAATCGCAAGGATTGGGGCCAGACGTTGTCCCATGGCCAATCCTCTTATCTGTGAGTAATAACTCCCAGACCGCTTAAATATATTACATTTCAAACATTCTTCGATGAGGACCAGTATGCATGCTTTGCTCAAACCAAAAGTAACCATGTTCGAGTAGTGAGTGTTCAGCAACTCAGATAAGGCCTGCAGTGCGTCATCGTTTCGAACGTTCGTGTATAAAGACGTAACGTCGAAAAACTCGACTACACTATTCCGGTCAATATTCACATCGCGCAACTGCTTTATAAACTGCTGAGTGTTAGATAAATGCGATGGTACTTTTGGTAACAGCTGGCATACGATCTTATTCAAAAACCACGAAATCCTGTCTGCAGGGCCACCAATACAGCTTATTATCGGGCACCTTATAAGTAGTTGCCGACATTGAGCGAATTTCTCTCGCTGATATCTTGTGCGTTTTCGAAAGATGATAAAATACCGGACAGAGTGGGTTGTCTAATTTTAGCCTATCGATGTATCTTTCCTCCAGTCCTGCAGAGTTCGCCACGGTAAGCCAAACATCGTTCAGCTTTTTGCACTGTGCCTGGTAATCTTTCTTTGAAGAACGCTGGTAGAAAGTGGTATCGGAAAGATGCATTTCTGCGATCTCTCTATCTAACGTTTGCGGCATGATCACAAATTCACCCCCCCCCCTTGTCGCTTACGGAGACACGGATAGATTGCTCTTTTAATGATTCGCGTATTTCTCTATAACCTTGTCTTTGTTGCTGTGTTAAGTTACTCTGATGCACGTTTTTAAATCTTTGCAACACTTTCGAAAATTCATTCGAGAGTACGCGGAATTTGCTGTCAACAATAGGCATCGGATCAGGTTCTTTATAGAAAGAACGAGGAAATGGCAGCGATGGTAGTAATGCTCTAACCGATGGTACGACTTGCAAGTCACTCTCCTGTTTAGCTTTTATTCTTAGCATATCGCGCAGTCTATGCAAGTTCCCCATGACTTTGCGGCAGAGAGAAGCGCTGATATTTTGTGACAGTGAAAAGGACGGGCCGAGATTCAGAAACTCTTTTGCCTCTTTAGATAAATGAATATCACCGATAACAGTAACTCTTGCATCATTTTCATTCGGATCTGGACTCTCTTGAAATTGGTGGATTTCAGGTAAGTATTTCTGATCGCGATGCCCACGTAGTGAATCCGAGAAGCGGTCGTACTTCGAGCGCAGTTTGGTTTTAGCCTTAGACCGAATGGAAGCACAAATTGACTTCGATCCGCTCTTCCTCCTTCATACATGTTCAGATAGAAAACGCTAACAATACAACTCTTTGGCTTTACATTTCAATAACGTACTTTACAAAACCCGTTGTCTTTCTTTGATGGTAATCTTCATCATCATGTGATAAACATTCTTATTTTTGGGTCATTTCCGGAAAGAGCACAGGTAGCTCCTATTTTCTTGTTTGAAATGAAAGCGGGAATGAGCCCATTGTTTCTACACCGCTGGAGGAAGATGACGGATTGCCGGACTGCAACTGCTCTTTGGCGAAGCGACAGGGCTTTGCGTACAAAAGAGAGGAAGCGTGGCTGTATTCCAGTCAGTAAGTTAAGTGTTCTCTCTTCTCTGAACCTGGGCATTTGGAACGATGTTAGTAGGTGTCATACGATATAATGCCAGTGCCAGGTTTGTACGGTGGAATGTATTGGCCGTACGTTTCGACAAAATAGTCTTCGAAATCTTTTCAAAGAATATACTGCTGCATGCCAATTCATGCCAAAATGAAACGAGCCGTTGTGCGCAATATGTATCGAACTGCTATAAGTATATGCACAGGAGAGCAAGAAAGACTCGAGTCCGTAAAACTGGCTACACAAATTGCGCGTAGCAATGGTTACTTGCCACAACGTTTAAGCTGTGCTTCCAATTTTGCGAACAAAACAATAGCCACGCTCAGGATAACAAGGTGCCCTTATGTATGCCTTTTATTTCCAATAAATCTAGTGCAACAATTAAACAATGTATAAAGCGGGCACAACTGCAAAATGATTTATGCTTGTGAACATTCCGAAAGAGAACATCAAAAAGCAGTTGGTAAGGAACAGGCTCTATGTATTATCTGCCCATACGGAAAAGTAGGTGATTGCGCGAACGCAGGAGTAGCGTATGTATTCGAGTGCTTGAACTGCAAGGTGACATATATCGGAGAAACCGGTAGATTGCTGAATGTAAGACTTAGGGAGCATCTAGCGGCAAAAAGACGAGCAACTGCAATGTCACCGTTAGGAAGACACAGAATAGCAACGCACCACGGCGGTGAATTTGACGTTAAGTGCACTATTTTGTCATACGAGGCAAAGATTACAGTGAGGAAAACCGTTGAGGCAGCGTGGATTTCAATTCGAAATCCTAGCATGAACCAAAAGTGAATGCGCATCAATAACAACCTAACTCTTGCCTATCTTAACGATCTGTGAGCGATAGTCTGCACATATATAAGTGTTGATCGTAGGACAGCACGCAGTGTCGTCTGTCTCTTCGGTGCGACTAAGTACTTACTCTACTGACTCTCACTAACACCACGGTGGGTAAAGGTTCGTCTTCTCATCGACATGCGCCTGTACGTTGAGTGCAGAGCGTGGTCTAGACTCGGCAGTGCGGGGAGGCGTTTGGCGGTCTGGTCCCACAGATAACACTGCAATCTACTTTCAGGCCTCCGACGAAGACGATTTTGTCGAAACGTAAGGCCAATAAAACATTCCACCATACAAACCTGGCACTGGCATAATATCGTATGACAACTACTAACATTGTGACGAAAGAATTTTTCATACTCCTTGTGGTTTAATTCGAATTCAATTCGCCTTTATATGCACTCGTAACATCAGACGCATTCTGATGTTTTTCCATGAATCAAAAATGCCTTTGCAAAATCAAAAATTTTGTTTCGAACCTTACAAGGACAAGTTAGGCTGTGGTCAGAATTTCGATCACAAAACATAAGGCCCTCAGCTTTTATTATTTCTACTAGTAAAAATGAAAATTATCACAGATTATTTCAAGTCATTTTGAATTCCGTTGCGGAAACATAATATGACCTTCAAGGGTGAGGGGCCAATTAGCAAACTCACGACCACACGTTAAACAGATTTCGAACCTGTAAAATCAATTCCGACAGAATGCTATTCTCATTCAAAGAAACATAGGCGGTAGTAAGCCTCTCGAAACTCAGAGTTAACTTTGTATTATTTCTGAGGTAACGAGCGCCTTTTTGACCCCCTCAGCAGGTGCTTGAACAGACCAAATCTTGAAAGTGATGATATAACAGGATACTCCGTAACCGGTAGTTTACTTTTAGTAGCGCAACATCGTCCAGGTCATTCTGCACATGAGATAGCGTCACCAAACGCGCTGAGCTCTCCGATAACAGTTTATTGCGCGTTCCAGTTTATCGTGAAACTCAGAGACTAACTCAGATAACTCTGAGTTTAGTCAGAGAAAGAGAAATAGTGCACAAAGGGTCAGCTAAAAAATCCTCCGAAGTACATCTTGCTCGTAGTTTCAGCGCGACGCCTCGGATGTTATTATCCTAACTATATCGGAATGAATGCTAATGGAGCAAATATAGGAAATATTTTCCCTAGGTTATCTCAACAAAACCGAGAATTTGCGTTTTTATAGCCTTTTTTAAGTCAAAAGAAGAATTCTGTGAAATTTTCGCCAGAATTCAGAACAACATTTCTCATTCAACCAATTACTTGACCAAAATCGAGTTTCAGAAGTTTAGGAAAGCTGCTAGAGTTAAATAAACGAGGAAATGTGCTTAAATCTTGCGCAAAGAGTCGCGCACGAAGACGCTGGTCTATCTCGTTAATAAATGATTTTCAAAGCTTGGGACGTTGTCAGTGCTCCTTGTCGTGTCATGACGTTCAGAACGATATATAATGTTGCAGAGTTTCATTGAGACCCCGCGGAGATCTACGACCAGAGCCAAATGCCCCGTCGGCTCTGGTCTGACTCCGCTGCTCGTCTGCGTCTCCGCGCGCTGCGCGCTACCTCGCTCTTCCCCAAACGCGGGGCGTAGAAGCTTTGGTAGACTTTTCTTCGCTGTTTCCAACCCAATTTTAGCAAGCTATATATCATTTTGAAGCCCTTGATCTCTATTTTTACTCCGACAACGTCCCAAATCCATATTTTTTGATTTGGTCAAGAAATCCGGCAAAAACGTTGTTTTCGAAAATCCCTTGTTTTTCTTTTAGTTTGACTCTTTCCATGCGGTTTTCTCGTGCAATCTATAGATGCTCCTGTTCATAATGCAGACAACCACCCAGCCCTTATCTCTTCGATTATGGTGGAATTTTTTGCGAAAAATCGTAAAAAGTGAGGTCTTCTTTAACTTGTTCTGTGCTTTCGCAGCAATTTTTTTCCAGCTTGGGCGATTGTTGCTCAGAACAATAAGAGCTACAATCCAGGCAACCTACCAGGAAACAGGAACGTCAATGCGGGGTAAAAATTCAAAGGACGCAACAAAAAACTAAATTTGGCCTTGACGTGCATTTTGACTAAAAAAAAAGAGACTTTGCGTTTCTATTACCAATCTCTTTCTTGTTTATCTTCTTCCTGATAACCACTACTTCCGAACATGGCTTTTTTTGAAACAATCACAAAAAAGGAAATTAGATTTCTCGTATTTCCCCGTGTTGCGAATTCCTGGTCCTGGAGAGAAAACCGTGCACCTGAAAAGCCGCCAAATGAAAGATTTCAAACCTTTTTGCAGCGTTTTTATCCGGTTTTCAGCAGTTTCTTTTGCCTTTTTATTGTTTTGTGTCTTTTCTTCTTCTCTGATCTTCTATAGACAACCTTCCCTTTTTGTGAGGGCAGATATTCAAACGACCTTCACTTTTGACGCCCTGTTTCTAGACTATCGAAGGTAGCCATGGGGTCGTGTAGCCAGCTTACGGTAGGTTTACGGTAGACGAGAGAAAATCGTAAAATTGGCCAGAACTAAGGCTGTTGGGGGTTATTTGGGGCACTGACCACGAATTTGGTATGCAATTTATACTGCGTTGGCATCTGGCATGGTTACGGCAGGTCTACAGTAGATGGGAGAAAACCAGGAAACCGATCAAAACTTGGTACACTTGGGTTCTTTAGGGCGGTGGTCACGGTTTATTGCTCCGTGCACTAGCGTCATTTTGTGCGATTACTGTAAGTGGGCCTAATCATAGAATAGCGGCAAGTTTTGCGCGGAGGGTTTATGCGCAGATACTGATAGTCCTTTTTTATCATTGCGTATGCCATCAGCTCTCTCTATTATTTGAGTTTTCGGCTGCGCAAAAGACCACTCCGTGCGAGAAACCACTACTTCTCGACAGAAATGAAAGCGAGTGAGGTTTTGATATAACATGTTTTGACTTGCTTTGTGTTAACGCAATATATTAGGTTGAACACTAAGTTTTGCAACTAGTCTCATAACTTTCCTCTCACTCAACATGGCGCACTCAAATTTTGCCATTGCATTGGTTATTAGGTAAGCTACAAGTTCAGCTGCTGTCCTACCAAATTCGGACGTCGCAGTGAGGGTTACGGTAGGTGAATGGTATGAAGGAGAAAAATTCAAAGTTTGACGGATTCAGCTGAAACTTGGCATAGGGGCGTTATCCGACATGCTGATCACGAAAACGATAGTGAAATTGCGTGATAAGGGTTCTTTTGTAGGATTACTGTAGGTGTACGATATGGGGTCTTACCCTAAACAAGGAAAAAGGCGTTGATTCAACAAATGAATGTGATATTCGTGTTTGGCAGGTCAAATAACTTTACTATTAAAGTTTCGGCGAAATTTGACCTTCGGACTCTTTAGTCATTGACGGTCGTCCCCAGCAGCTCTTGCGTACATCGACTCGTTCGATTTTATGAAGACGCCAAATCTCGACATGCCCCTAAATTTTGTTTCTTTCTTACTAGGCCAAAGGAGTCAACCTCCAGCAATAATTTGTAGACGAATCCGGATTACTGCGTATGTTGTCTAGGCTGCTAAAGGCTTCATTTTAGCTTGAAACCTCAACAACTCTCAAATTTCACTAGTTTTCGAAAAATGCCTGAAACTTTTCTATTTCGTGTTCAAAATTGACAATTTGTGCTCGCTTGTAGCTCACATTGCATTCTACATGATGCCAAAGTTTAAGTGCGCCATGTTGAATGAGAGTGAAGTTATGAGACAAGTTGCAAAACTTAGTGTTCAATCTAATATTATGGTAAAACAACTTTGAATTTGAAGGGTGTATCATGGTCTAGCGGGTGATGGGGTCATTACGCTAGACCAAACAGGTTCGAGTCCCGACTTCAAAGTCGCTTTTGCAGCAAAGTGCATAACAGCTCTCAAACAACAGAACTTCGAGCTTGAGAGCTGGAACTTGGAACTTTGAGAGCGGAACTCGGAGTTCTATTAAGCACAACTCTAGCTTCAAAAACGAAACTCAGAGTTGTTTTTGAGTTAACACGGAGCTTTAAACTCGGAGTTCCGACCAGATTACAACAGACTCAGATTTTTGGCTTTCTGGTGGTCCTTAGGAGGCATTTTTTGCTCTACTCTTACATAATAAGCTTTCGTCTATAGAGCAAAACAAGATTTTTTTACAGCGATTTTCAATTTTCTTCCCATCGATTCGCCTAAATTAGGACTTGTTAAGTCCCAACTTCTCACTCAAATTTTGCTCAAAAGCTCTTTTGTATTCACTTCATATAATAATAGACATGCAAATTTAGAAAACGCAGAAAGAAGCCTGTTTTATCCAAAAAGAATTTCGAGAAGTTGTCGAGAGAAGAAGCGTGTCTGAGCCGGAGCGAAAGGTCGAGTTTGCTAGGAATGATAGTGATGATATCGGAGTTCGATCATTGTGCATGGAATCTATTATCCTAGGTAAAAATCATAAACGAAAAATGCTGCGAATTTACATGGTATAACGTTATAATCGTAAGTTATTTTGAGGAGCAGAAAACTTTTTAGCGGTTAAATAAGCTTTATTTTAGACGGATGAAACCACAATATCAACATATAACATGTTATTCGAACATCCTGTTGCTACAGTACATCATCATCGGTTGTATGGGCACCGTTGCTAATCAGGTCTAACAATCAGACACGCTGGAAATTCTTGGAACCTAGACCAAAATGCTGGATGGAACAGTTGCATTCAAGGATGTTGCTTCCATTTTCTCGAAATCATTTACTTTTGCTCTGAAACAGCAGACGGTGGCAAAACTTCACAAAACTCGTTTTCGAGAGCAGACAGAGCTCGACGGTATGGTTACCAAAATTTGATAGCCATAGCAATCCTGCATCACTTGCAAGCTGAAACTTTAAGGTTCATAGATTGTACGTCTACATGTCACTGAATGACCACCACAAGTCCTGCTTTGAGAAAATTTCTTCGAAAACAAAAACCCAATTAGATATCATAAGCAACTAATGTTTTCTGAGATTTTGTTCCACGAGGTTCTCCTGAACAATTTAATTCTTTCACTGGAGTGCTGACGAATGCTCAAAATGAAATAGAAGACGGAACATTTTGCAAAGCTTTGTGCTATCATTTACTTTTGTCGACAAAACGACAAGGAACACGCGCCTTTATGATCCGTAGAAACAAATGCAAAAACCTAATCATTGAATTCTACATCTTTTCTGTGCAGTACTAATTCAATTTTTTGAGCTCTAAAGGGTGTTTTGCTGTCTTGAGAAAGACTTTCTAGGAATCTATGCATGCTTTTGTGATATTAGGTTACCATCACAGCCCATTTTTTAACGTTTTTTGTGGGGCTGAACATTCTGGAGAGTTCGCAATTTTGAAGACGAGCGTAGTGCATTAGGCTCCTATTTTTGGTCAAGTTGCCAAGTAAATTGCGAATGTATGAAGAAAAAGTTGCCCTTGGAGCACTAGTAGATTGAATCGTTACTAATCTTACTTGAATGGCGAAGCTATAGATCAATTATTTGTTTAAAACAAAAAAATGCACTTCTATTCAGCTTCATTCTTTTTGATAGTGTGAATTAATTGCCCTACACGCTTTATGGATGGAATACACTGGTTAACAATAGCTGTTGTGGTGCGATCCGATGACATCAGCGATCGGAATCAATTTGTAAACTGTGTCGTCATTTGCTACGGGAACGACCATTGTTTTTGTTTATTGCTTTGCTCCAAATGCGAGGCGAGCTGAATATACGAAGATAGCATTACAGCGCAACTTATTGCTTTATTTTGACGGTTGGCTTACATCCGCCATTATTTCACCCTTTCAGCTTTGCAGAAGTATTAGATTGGTGCGATAATAATTTCGTTTTGCAAACTTTCTTTAATTTGTCCGCTCCCCATATCTTTGAATATAGTCAAGACCATCAGAAGCAGTAAACATTTCGTAAATTATCGCGCACCTGCTCATACTGCAAACGGGACGAAAACCATCCGATAAAGAATCGAAAGTTTTTTTATTAGTACTTCGTTTTTGAGAAACAACTCCCTTCAGCTCTTGCTCCTATGGCTGGTAATCAAAGTATCTTGTAGCCGCATGCCAGTAGCATATTTGTGTATGAAAATACTTCAACGAAGGAGTTCTGCGAAAAGAAAAAAAAATCCAAAATTGCTTAATATTCCACGTTCGACTATTTCTGAATCTTGTCATAGTGTCAATTACGATATATGATGTTAAGCTTTCCAAGATTGATAGTTCCTTCCTTTATTGCCAGTAACAGTTAACAATCAGTACGGTCTACGTTTCGGCGAAGATCGCCTTCTTCAAGACCTGGAAGCGAGTCAACGTGTGCAGTAATTCACTCCAAGGGTAGACATACCTTCAACAATACTTGTAGGGTACGCCCACCACTCTGACAACGTGTCAGACCACTACTCGCCGTTTAGTGTGATGGAATGAACTTTCCTTGTATGGTCAGACTCGAATCCACACATTTGTAGGAAAGGGGCGAGTTCATTGCTGACGGCAACTCTTTCTCCTTTCCTGTTTAGTTTAGGACATCTGCATGATATCCAACAAGCCTCTATGGCTTTTCGCGCGGCAATATTCGTTTCTTTGGAAAGAACAGATATGCTGATGTCAAACGCGATGTCCTGGTGGGAAAGTTTTCATTGTGCGCCTAAAGGCGTGGACACTCGCGATTTTCGTATTCCATCCAAATGTTCGTTTATTCTTAGGCACAACGGTCTTCCTGTTTCTCCAATATATTCTTCACCACACATTTTACAAGTTATAAGATACACAGTACCTCGGCACATGCAATCTCCCGGTTTACTGGAATTGCATACAATGCAGTCCGCCTTCACACACGCTTGATCATGACTTCTATTGCGCACTAGGAGCTGTTTTAGGTTCGGAGGCGGGATTTCGACAAGTCTTAGCGAATTTTGCAAGCCGGATTTATAT